>JAPPVO010000029.1:135960719-136120810 GCA_030407325.1 Camellia japonica | reverse complement strand
TCAGAGGCCTTTGGTAATCCACGGATTACTGGCCGGTTACGGTGCTAAACCTACAGGCGCGGGTTTAGGTCGTGATAGAGTGGTATCAGAGCACGTGTTCTACCGCACACACAGGCCCGTATGAGCTTAGGATGTCCTAGTAAGCATTAGGGGCATTCCATCTGCATGTGTAAGTGTGTGGTAATTCAACTGAATATGAAAACTGAATGTACATTTGAATCAAATGAATTGAAGGAAACGAATAAGATTATGCATGTGTTTATTGTCATTTGATGTCTATATAGTAAGATGGAGAATGCAAGGGGAAGTGGTGAAAGTGAATCTTCAGAGGCTCGCATGGGCCGAATGGAACAGATGTTAGCAGCATTGACTGAAACCTTGACACAACAACAGAGACAACAACCTTTGCCCCCTCCGCCTCCACCGACACAAACCGAGGCCGATACTAGTGACATTATCAATCTGACACAGAAATTCATGAAAATGAAACCGCCAACGTTCTATGGTGGAATTGAACCTTTGAAAGCTGAGACGTGGTTGCTTGAAATGGAAAAATTGTATGAAGTATTTCCTTGTTCTGAAACTCAGAAAGTCCTCCTAGCCACCTATACTCTGAAAGATGAAGCCCGAAGGTGGTGGTTACTGATTCAAAGTGGCAATGGGAATATGACATGGGCACAGTTTAATGCAATCTTTTATGATAAATATTTTCCCCAATGCTTCAGGGATCGGAAGGTGTCCGAATTTCAAGAACTTAAATAGGGAAGAATGTTTGTAGCAGAGTATGAAGCCGAATTCACCGAATTGGCACGTTTTGCTCCACATATGGTGGATACTGATTACAAGAAAGCACGGAAGTTTGAAGGAGGGCTGGACCTGGAAATATTTGACTGAGTGGGTGTCCTAAAATTACCTACTTATGTGGAGGCACTCGACAGGGCATTGATGGGAGAAGCCACAATAGCAACTAAGAAACAAATTACAACACCAACAACAGAATGGAGAGGAAAGAGGACCAGATTCAGTTTTAAGAAAGGCCGGTCAGTTTTGAAAAGGCAAAATACAAGATCCTCCAGCAGCTCTAGCCAAAGTGGCAGATCTACTCCAAACTGCCCCAACTGCGGAAAGAAGCATAGAGGTGCTTGTTATCGAGCATCTGGTGCATGTTTTCACTGTGGCAAGACTGGCCACATGGTGAGGGATTGCCCGATGAGATTCAACGAGGTTAACCGTCCTATGACAAGTTCCACTGAGTCTGTTTCCGCAGCAAGACCAAATGCAAGGACCGATGTTAGAGGGAATGCAAATAATGAAACATTGAGGCAAGGGAGAGTGTTCGCCTTAGTGCCTGGTGACGTACCAAACACCTATACTGTGGTGTCAGGTACACTCTCTGTATGTTCTCAAAATGCATATGTACTGATAGATTCTGGTTCTATACATTCCTTTGTATCGCATGCTTTCTCTCGAAAATTGACTAGACCACTAGAACGTATGACATATGTGTTATCTGTATCCACACCGTCTGGGGAAACTATGATGTGTACTCATGTTTATTCAGCATGTGATATTATGATTGGCGATGTGATGTTATATGTTGATTTACTACCCTTGAACATTGATCACTTTGATTGTATTTTGGGAATGGACTGGTTGACTAAATACTGTGCTACCATTGACTGTGCAAGTAAATCTGTTGTGTTTAGACCACCGGGTATGCCTGAATTTACTTTTACTAGGGATGGGGTAGTTCCTCCCCCATATCTGATTTCAGCTTTGAAAGCCATAAAACTGCTTAGAAAGGGATGTAGAGGTTACTTGTGTTGTATACTGACTGCACCATCTGACGAAACTACGGTAGAAACTATCCCGGTTGCTTGTGAATTTCCCGATGTGTTTCCAACTGACCTACCTGGGGACTTAATTGATAGGGAAATAGAATTCACCATTGATGTAACACCTGGAACACAGCCCATCTCCAAGACTCCATATAGGATGTCGACTTCTGAACTGAAAGAACTGAAAGCTCAACTACAGGAACTCTTAGACAAGAAATTCATTCGTTCGAGTACCTCACCTTGGGGTGCTCCAGTATTATTTGTCAAAAAGAAAGACGGGTCTTTGAGGTTATGTATTGATTACCAGGAATTGAACAAAGTGACCATTAAGAACAAATATCCATTACCCCAAATAGATGATTTGTTTGATTAACTCCAAGGAGCCAAAGTGTTCTCTAAAATTGATCTCAGGTCAGGTTATCACCAGTTAAAAGTTAAGGCAGAAGACGTAGAGAAAACTGCATTCAGAATTAGATATGGACATTATGAATTCTTGGTAATGCCTTTTGGAGTAACAAATGCACCTGCAGCTTTTATGGACCTAATGGCTAGGGTTTTCAAACAATATCTTGATGAATTCATTATTGTGTTTATTGATGACATTCTGATTTATTCTAAAGACAGAGAGGAACATGAGAACCACCTGAAGACTACCTTGCAGATTTTGAGAGAAAAGGCTAAATTGTCTAAATGTGAATTCTGGCTTGACAGTGTAGCATTCTTGGGCCATGTAATCAATGAGGATGGTGTTTCTGTTGACCCTCAGAAAATTGAAGCTATTGTAGATTGGCCTAGACCGACAAATGTAACGGAAGTTAGAAGTTTTCTAGGACTTGTAGGTTACTACAGGAGATTTGTGAAAGACTTTTCCAAGCTTGCCATGCCATTGACCCAGTTAACTCAGAAAAACGTGCCATTTGACTGGAACGAACAAAGAGAGACAGCCTTTCAAGAACTGAAAACCAGGTTAGTGACTGCACCAATCTTAACTTTGCCTAATGGTATTGATGGGTTTCAAGTGTATAGTGATGCTTCCTACAAAGGTTTGGGGTGTGTATTAATGCAAAACGGAAAAGTGATTGCCTATGCTTCTAGACAACTCCGACCTCATGAAAAGAATTACCCAACGCATGATCTTGAGTTAGCAGCTGTGGTGTTTGCTTTGAAAATCCGGCGTCACTACTTGTATGGGGTAACTTGTGAGGTGTACACCGACCATAAGAGTTTGAAATACTTCTTCACCCAAAAGGAATTGAACATGAGACAGAGGCGATGGTTAGAGTTAATCAAAGATTACGATTTGCAGATCTTGTACCACCCAGGGAAAGCTAATACCGTAGCAAATGCCTTGAGCCGAAAATCAATGGGAAGTTTGTCATGTCTGTTATCCAACCGGAAAGAATTGCTAAATGACCTAGACCAAGTTGGGCTGTTAACTGCTATCTCCGCTCAACCTACAATTCTTGACGAGATCAAACAGAAACAGTACGAGGATGAATACTTGAAAAAGATCACGGAGGAATTTGATTCGAAGCCGAGGCCAGGATTTATGTCTGATAAGGATGTGCTAAAATTTCAGAATCGTCTTTGTGTACCCGATTGTGGTGATTTGAGGAAACGTGTTATGACCGAAGCCCACAGTAGTAAGTTTGCTATGCACCCGGGGAACACGAAAATGTACCATAATTTGAAACAGAATTTTTGGTGGCCTGGAATGAAAAAGAGTATTGCAGACTTTGTGGCTAGATGTCTACATTGCCAACAGGTTAAAGCTGAACATCAACGACCCGCTGGTTTGCTACAACCACTCCCTATACCGGAGTGGAAATGGGAGCACATTATCATGGACTTCATTGTGGGATTGCCTCGTTCTTCTCGAGGTATGGACTCTATCTGGGTTATAGTTGATCGTTTAACTAAGTCTGCCCATTTCCTGCCTGTTAAAACTATTTATAACGCTGATAAATTGGCCACTATCTATATGACTGAAATTGTGAGACTGCATGGAGTGCCAGTATCTATTGTGTCTGACAGGGACTCAAAGTTTGTATCGAGATTTTGGCAGAGTTTGCAACCGGCTTTGGGGACTGAACTGAGGCTGAGTAGTGCCTATCACCCACAGACAGATGGACAAACTGAACGAACTAACCAAACTTTAGAGGACATGCTCAGAATGTGTGTGTTAGACTTCCAGGGGAATTGGGAGACCTACTTGCCATTAACTGAATTTGTGTATAACAACAGTTACCATTCAAGCATTGAAATGGCTCCTTCCGAAGCTTTGTATGGAAGAAAATGTCGTTCTCCGATATGTTGGGCTGAAGTAGGTGATAGACCTTTGTTGGGACCGGAACTTGTGCAAAAAACAACCGAGAAAGTGAAACTAATCCAGCAACGCCTGAAAACTGTACAGAGTCGGCAGAAAAACTATGTTGATGTCCGAAGAAGAGATAGAGAATATGAAGTTGGGGACCATGTGTTCATAAAGGTGACCCTGATGAAGGGTCAAACTCGGTTTGGTGTTAAGGGCAAGTTGGCGACAAGATATGTTGGACCTTATGAAGTCCTCGAAAAGATCAATTCGGTATCGTATCGGGTAGCTTTGCCTCTAGTAATGGAACATATGCATAACGTCTTTCATGTATCGATGCTTCGGGAATATTTGAGAGATCAACTCCACGTCATCGAACCGACACATGTGCTTTTGAAAGATGACTACACTTATAAGGAGAAACCTATCTAGATTGTGAATTGCCGAGTCAAAAGATTGAGGAATAAGGAAATACCGCTGGTAAAAGTTGACTGGCAAAACCACGGAGGGACCTATGCAACTTGGGAAATCGAGGAAGACATGATGAAAAGATATCCAGATTTGTTCCCGTTGGACCCAATGTTGTTCCAGAATGAAAGTAATTCGAGTTTGGGGACCAAACTCTTTTAAGGGGGGAAGACTGTAATAACCCCGACCTCCGATTAATGCTAATCCATGATTAGTTATGCCTAACAGTAATTTAGAAGGAAGTCGGAATTAATTTGCATATGCATTGCATTATTTTTGCGTTTCTACCTGTTTGCCATAAAATGATCTGTTCATGTTTAGACTTTGAACTGCGAATTGAAAGCCTTATCGGCGCCCAATTCCGAAATTGATTAGTGTTATGTGTTAATTAGAATTTATGTGATTTTACGGTAGATTTAATTTAAATGTGATTCGGTATGATTAAATAAAGTTAAATTACATCAACTTGAATTAATTGTATCTTTGCCACTAGTGGGCACTTTAGGCCATTAATAGATTTTATATCTTTTTGCATCATTCCTTGATTCTTTCTTAGACAAATTCGAGAGAGAGAGAGAGAGAGAGAGAGTAGGAGAATTTGAGCTCAACAAGAGGTTTAGCTTGGGGACTTAGAAGAAATTAAAGAAGAATTGCATATTTGAGCTCCTACACCTTGAATTCAAGACCTAAGGTAGAGATTTCATCCCCTTGAACTTGAATTTGAATTGTTTCTTTCATGGTTCATGGTTAATTAGTGTCTAAAGCTAGGAATTGGGTTAAAATGTCAAATTGAGGATTAATTCATGCATGCATGCATGTTTCATAGCATTTTGAAGGATGAGTTTCAAGAATTTCCTCATGCATGTGTTGATTTCATTCTAATTTTGGAAACACAATGAGTTTCATGTTGTTTGATAGCATTTGATCATGTTTTGGGGAGCCTTAGCTCAAAAATGCACATGCATGTCATGTTTTGGATCATCTATAAAGTTTTAGTTGAGTTTGTGCATAATTGGTTTGCTCTTGGGCCATGATTCCTTGAAATGATGCTTTTAACATGTTGTCTTGTGGGTTACCAAGTGTTTTCCAAAGTTTTGGCCCAGAAAAATGAGTTTTGGAGGGTTGAAGGTTGAGTTTCATGCTTGGAGGTCAATCTGGATTTTCCAAAAATTTGACCCACGCTCGAGCGGGGACTTTCGCGCTCGAGCGTGAAGCCTGAGTACATGCACTTCCGCTCAAGCGGCGAGAGTCACGCTCGAGCGTAAAATGCGTATACCCAGAAGTTTGTGTGTTTTGCAGTCCGCTCGAGCGGGTAAAGCCACGCTCGAGCGGGGTTCTGTGTCATACGCTCGAGCGGGGGTTGAGCGCCCGCCGAGCGTGAATTTCTTGTATCCAGTACTTTTTCATAAGTTTGCAGTCCGCTCGAGCGGGGAAGTCCACGCTCGAGCGGAGCCTCATTGTCTGCATGTCTGCTCGAGCGGGGAAAGCCACGCTCAAGCGTGGACCTTATCTTCAGCAAAATTTGAGAAATGGCTTTCAATGCATCTTTGCCTCCTCATTCCATCCTAGGCATTCCTAGGCCATGTTTAGGACCCCATAATGAGGATACGAGATTAGAAACACACTAAGAGCCAACGAAATAAGTTTTGTACAATTAGAATGTGTGTTTCAAGTGTGCATCTGTTATGTGTTGTATAGGTCACGTGCCACGTACCGTTTGACCAAGTTTACTCCGTCTGTCTGTCTCAAGGCCCACTGTGAGTAATAACTCTGTAAAGTTATGTTTAACTTAAGTATTTTTTCACTGGTATGGTATGATCTATTTTCTGAAAGGTTATCTTACGAATTATGAATGAATGTCCAATTTTCTGAAAAGTATTTGTGGCACCCTTAGTTCACGTGGCCCTCGCCTGGGGGTAACAATACTGTGGCCAATCTGCACGTGGCCCTGGCCCGAGGGTAGCAATACCGTGGCCAATCTGCACGTGGCCCTTGCCTGGGGGTAACAATACCATGGCTACTTGCGCGCAAGATATGGACCTTTATGGTCGTTGGTACCAACTATGCATGTGGGTCTGTGCACCAAATTGATCTGATAGCTAATGGGTGTACCACGTATGATCTTATTCAAAATCTGAATATGAACATGTGTGTGTATCTAAATCTATTTCTGTTTTGAAGTATGAATATGTTCTGATTTAAATACTGGATCCTAACTTGTGCTGGACATCATTCATAAAACCCCTTTACTCTGTTATTATTCACTGGGCTTCTGCTCACAGTTTATATTATGTATGTAGGTGAACCGGTGGGTGACCGGGGCCAGAGCTGACAGCCTTCTGTTTTGTTTTTGTCAGCCAACTGTTGTGCCTCCCGAGGAGGTTCCGAACGAAGCCTAATGCCATGGCTGTTTTTGTATTCATGCTAGTCTTTGTGTATGCTCTGTAAAGTCAGGTCTTGGGAAGTATATTCTATAAATACCTTGTAAATATTGTGTATTTGGACTGGCATGTTTGTGTATATATAAATAAGTTTTGAAATATTCTGTCCCACGTACGTTATCACAGCTCATTGGACCTTATCTATTTTGTATTATTGCTTCCGCAGCCCCTTATTATTTGCTAATCTCTTCAGAGGCCTTTGGTAATCCACGGATTACTGGCCGGTTACGGTGCTAAACCTACAGGGGCGGGTTTGGGTCGTGACACTAAGTCCTTGTGGGTCACGACCGGTCATGCTTGGAGTTGGGGTGTGACAATAAGCACGAAGGCCGGAGTACATTTTGAACAAAGTGGGCCGAGGGCTTAACCTGGTATGAAGAAGTTCCTAAACCGAGCTGAAGTTGAAGGATCCCAATCATGTTGCAATAGAAGGGATTTAAGGCCAACCACTGAGCAAAGAGTCTAGCCTGACCTAGTGATGTAATTTCTGTCACACGAATGCAGACGGAATTAAGGGGCAATTGATGCAATGCCGAAATCAAAAATTTACTTTTCATTCATTTGTTCTTTGCCATGAATTCATTCTTCCTATTACATCTTTCACCCTCCAACTGTTTGATGCAATGCCCAAATCAAAAATTTATCTGTCTTTGCTCATCTTCTTCTTCTACTTCTTTTATTGTATTCTGAATTCACATATTGGTTTGGGTTTTAATATTTAATAAATTTATTTGTTATTCCTCTAGACCCAAGAAAGAATATCATGAAACAAGAGAGAAGAAAATTAAGAATCCAAAAAAGCAAGAAGGTGCTAGAGAGAGAAGAAAATTTCCCCAAATACTTTGCTCTTAAATAACTCATTAATTCCTTCTTATTGCAAGAGAATGTTGGCAATGGTTATCACGTTGAAATGCAAATAGAAACTAAAATCGTCCTACAAAAATATGTCATACCTAGTCTTTTACAAAGGCAAAGGGGGTTGGGATTGACTGAAACACCAGATGTTGAAGAGTGGATTGATTCCATGGAGATTGAGTTGATGAATAATAAATTATTTGAGTTACCGGAGAATCCCAAGTGTCCAATTCTCCAAAAATTGTTGTTACATAACAACTATGATCTAATGAAAATTCCTCAAGTATTCATTTAAGACATGCCTCACCGACACATCTAGATTTGTCTTGCACTAGCATAAAGTCTTTGCCACTTTCTATTTCCAATTTGAAATCACTTCAAAATTTCTTTTTGAGAGGTTGTGAACTTCTTATGGAATTGCCGCCTCATATCGGACCACTTAGGAATCTTGAGGAGTTTGATCTTGAAGGAACTGAAATAATGTATCTGCCCAAGGAAATTGGAAAACTAATCAGTTTGAGATGCTTCAAGGTCTCTTTTTGTCAACATGCAAACCGTTGCAAGGAAACTAAGCAGATGAACACAATAATCCCTACAGGGGTGTTGTCAAAACTCAATAGATTGCGAAAATTAAGCATTGATGTGAATCTAGATGATGAGTGGTGGGATGCTGATGTGAAGGTAATCCTGAATGAATTAAGTCGCTTAAAATCGTTAGATAGCCTTGAGTTGTATCTACCATCAGTTGAATTGTTACAAAAATTGTTGCAACAACTTAGACAGGATAACAGAGAATTCACATATCTATATTTATATAATTTTAGATTCACAGTTGGCCGTCATCAACAATGCATCATATCCCGTCTACCCTATGAAGTTGAAGAGATATTCAAGAAACAAAAGAAATGGAAGAAATGCCCTGAGTATATAAACAATGAAGGTATGTCAACTGAGATTACCGAGGTACTCAACCATGCTACTGTTTTCTTTCTAGACCGTCATTGGATGGTGAAGATGTTTTCTGAATTTGGGAATGAAAACATGGTAAACCTTAGATTTTGCTTGTTGGTGGAATGTAATGAACTTCAAACCATTACTGATGGAGATTATGAATATCCATCATTGGGTGTTGATAAGAAACCTACATTCAAATAACTAATGTACTTGGGAATTCATTATATGAGGAATTTACAAAGCATTTGGAAAGGTTTAATTGATGAGGGTTGTCTATCCCATCTAAGGATTTTGGCGTTACATACGTGCCCCAATTTGACTACCATTTCCACACCAAATTTTCTTGGTAATCTAAGGTTGTTCGGAAGAGCTTATAGTTGAAGACTATTGCCACATCAAGAGCCTGGTAAGTTAGGAATCTTCAGACTTGAGACATGGTTATGTTCTCCGATGATTGTAGAGGATATCACGTCTTAACCTACCAAAATTGGTTAGCATTTCAGATGTTTCAAGTATCAGTCCTAAATTGGAATGTGTAATTGTTTATAATTGTCCATAGCTCGAAACTCTTTATGCCAACAAAGTGTGTACAAATAATTATTTGAAGATCAAAGGAGAGAAGGAGTGATGGGAATCATTAAAGTGGCATGAATTTGAGTCAAGCAGCAGTACTCGACCAACTTATGAAAAACTTAGAAGGGACAAAGATTTGATGGATGAATTAGCTAAAGACATTTATTCGCACCAACAAGAGATGCGTTTTTAATAGCCAAGTAATGTCTTTACCTTTCTCATGTAAGAAATATAGTGGATATTTTCTTTTCCTCTAAAAGCATTTATTATACCACACCAACCAAACTCTCATACATGCATTGTAATCACTCTTATTATCTCCTCTATTTCAAATTAAATTGGGATGGATCCTCAAATTATGTATACATTTTGCTTCTTTTTAGCACTTTTGGGTGACATTAGATCGCAACAACAACACATGCTTAATTAAATAAACAACCCGTTCTTGATTCCCTTAGCTAATTGAACCATCACCCATGTGGTTAGAGCCTGATAACAAATTACTTCCACAGGTAGTAGATGCATCCAAATTTTTGTTTTTATTTTTTCACTAGGCTAACTATTACAAGAAGAGTGAATGAATTTAGGGTCACACATATCTGGAACATGACATTTTGCTAATTAATTAATTTTATTGATTTTGACATTATTTGTCATATTTGCCATTTGTCCGGTGAGTGACAGTTTATGACGACTTCATAAAGGCCCTTGTGGTAGAAGATTGGGACAATTCGATGGTGTTAAGGAGCTTAAGCTGAGGAACTGTTGCTACTGGTGGTTGTAAATACCAATAAATCATCTTCAAGCAAAACCAATCAAATTAAGCTTTATATAAAGCTTGTTGGTTAATTTCTTTCTTGTATCAATTTCTGCTTGTTTTCATGTCTTTGAATACATTGGGATGTGATGTTTTATTTTCTTTAACTAATGTCTTTGATGCTTTATCTGTTTTAATGTCTTGTTTGGATGCGATCGTGACGATAATTATTGTAAGTGTTGTTTGCTGATATACTTGAAATCTATTAGTAATTTTGTGTAATGTATTTTGGTAACTAATTGCAGGGAAATTTTCTAACCTCATCCATTGATATAGCATTGGAATTGATTGACTGTACCAGTTATGACCCATATGTAACTTACTTGGAAAGATTTGGTTGAATTAATCAAGTTTCAGGGTGGCTTTCTGGCCCCACTCTTGGGTGTTCATACTCTAATGCTAACAAGAGCATGGCTGTTAATTGGGAAGAGAAAACACTGTATGATTACTTGCTTAACCCAAAAAAAGGTATGAAATTGTTCTTGTTTCCCTCTTAATTGATTGATTCTGTAATTTTTGTAGAACTATTTATGAGAAATTTGTAGTCTTGGGACACCATAACCTCTATTTCTTATATTCTTGGTTATGCTGGTTGATTATGGATATAGTAATTTTGGAGCCCGTGATGTGTACATCATTTAGCGCCTATGAAGGATGGACACTATAACTTAGTTGCCATAGCCGTGTCGGATATGACACCGGCACGCTACGATATGCATTGGTCATGTCACGTGGTGTGTCATGGACATGCATGTTGAAGATTGGCTCATATTTTCTTTGTCAACGATGGCTGCTGATTGAAAAAATAAAATAAAATGAAAAAGCTAGACATTTAGCCGAGCTATCTATGATAGGGTGCTATCTATGTGGGATGACTATTGGTGGTTGCCATGAATATTGTCTGTGGCTTGTTGAAGACTTTGGCCCTCCCATTGCATCTATAAATGGTTAGTGAATGTAAGGGGTTTAGTGTGGTGAGTTGAAAAGAGAATATAGAGCAGAGAAAGAGAGAGAGAGAATATAGAGTGTGTAATTCTTTGTTCCAAATTTAGTGAATTCCGCTACCTGTGGACATAGGCGATTTGCCAAACCACATAAATATTTGTGCATTCTTGCTTGTGTGCATGTGTGTGTTTGTTTTCTGCCTCATAGGCACAACATATTGGTATCAGAGCATCGTTGTGTCAAAACAGAGCATCCGCAACTCTGTTTTTCGTAAAATAAAATATTCGAAGTTGTCGAAATCAACTTATGAATATACTAGGAGGTCCGTCTCAATGAGAAGAGTACAGACCCAGAAAAAAAAGGCCAAAATGGATGTCTGGGTGATCCACACGTGCCGGTCAAAGTTTGACTTGTAAAGTCAACTCTATATCAAGTAACCTATGCGTAGCGAGAGGAAGAAGATGACCATCTGCCGCCAAACAGTATACTTTAAATATTTATTTAGAGGAAATAACACAACAAGACGAGCTGTGTCCAAATGGTCAAGGCTTAACTTTTTACTCTACTTTTCCAGAGTTCCAATCCTTGTAGCAACAAGTTACAAATTATTTTTGCAAGACTGCCATGTCATCTCCACTTCAGTGCCACTTGTCAGACCAGTCACTGCCACATCTGAACCACGTGGCTGCCAAGTCACTACCACATGTCGTGCCATGTCACCGATAGCTCACCTGCATGTCATCGTCATGTTAACATATCTGCCACGTCATCAACCCAGTCAGCCGAAATTTCTGAAATTGTAGGAAAGCCTCTAAAAGTTTGGAAAATTGCATTTTAGCCCCTGATCTTGCTGAAATTGCAATTTAGCTCCTAAAACTTCAATAAATTACAGTAAGGTCCCAAGAGTTTTGGGAAATTGTAATTTGGCCCTTGGATTTGGAGAAATTTCATTGAGGTCCCTGGAGAGGTGGAGAAAGTGCTTTCCTAGCTAAATCAACTATTCTGGACACAACCGCGGATTCCATTTTTTGAGATTCGGACCTGAATTTTTAGTGAAGTTTTCGGGAGCTTAGAATTTGCCGTATTTCGGGTATTTATTGTTTGTGGTAGAGATTGTTGAGCACTCTCAATGGTAGAATCTATAGAGATGAGATCAACCGAGTCCACAAGTAACCCAGTGACTACAAGCAACTCTAGGCGTTAGACCCCCGGTGTCCATGCTAAGTTCGAGGTAGAAAAGTTTGATGAAAGCAGCAACTTCAGTATGTGGAGATGCGAAGTTAAAGATATGCTTGTCCAGATGAACCTGCACTTCACTTTGGGAGACAAACCAGATGACTTGGACGAGATAGAATAGGAGAAAGTGAATCTCCTGACTTGTAGTTCCATCCGACTTTGCCTTGCAAAAGAGCAGAAGTATGCCTTCACAGAATATGATACTACGAAAGAGCTTTGGAAGACGCTGGAAGACAAGTTCATGATAAAGAGCATTGAGAACTGGCTCTACTTGAAGAAGAGGTTGCTTTGTTTCGACTACAAGAAAGGTATTTCGATGAACGAACACCTAAACAATTTCAACAAAATTCTTGCCAATTTGAAAAACCTGGATGTTCAAATCGATGATGAAGATAAAGCACTGTTATGTTAAATTTCTTGCCTGACACATATGACCATTTCAGTACCACTTTACTATATAGTAAAGAAAGGATCAAGTATGTTAATGTTTCAAATGCCTTGGTAAATAACGAGTTTAGAAGAAAAGATAAGTCTACAAACAGGGACTCAACATCAGAGGCATTGACAGTCAAAGGCAGAACGAATAACAGAAGATATACAGGGCGAGGAAAGTCTCGCTCAAAATCTAGACGGAGATCATCAGATAGAAGATGTCTTGCAAAAGACGAGTGTGCTTCTTATCGCCAGAAGGGGTATTAGGCAAAAGATTGTCCCAATAAAGATAAGAAAGAATAAAAGGTAAACGTTGCACGAGATGGAGATAATGTTGAAGGATCAGCCTTTACAGTTTCATCATTTGGCCATTCTGATGAATAAATTCTAGATTTCAGATGTTCCTACCACATGTGTCCTAACAAGTAGTGGTTCTCGAGCTTATGAGAGTTTGATGGAGGAGTTGTGCTGATGGGCAACGACCAAGTTGTCAAACAAAGGGGATTGGAACAATTCGGCTGAAGATGCATGATGGAACAATCAAGATTCTCGAAGATGTTCGGTACGTACTGGGTTTGACGAAAAATCTCATCTTAGTAGGAGTTTTAGACTCTAAAGGTTATAGAGTAACTGTGGAAGGTAGAATTCTCAAAGTTGTTAAAGGAGCATTTGTTGCAATGAAGGGTACTCGGAAGGGAAATTTATATTTCTTAGACAGCTTTACAGTCACAGAGAGAGTGGTTGTCTTTACCAGCTCAGAAGATGATGCATCAGACACTTCCAGATGTTGGCACATGCGCCTAAGGCATGTCGGTGAGAAGGCTTTGCAAGGGTTGGTAAAGCAAGGCCTGTTGAAAGGCGCCAAAATAGGAAAACTTGAGTTCTGCGAGCATTATGTACTGGGCAAGCAAACAAGAATCAAGTTTGGTACTGCCATTCATCGTACCAAAGGGATTCTGGACTACGTTCACACAGATGTTTGGGGACCTTCCAAAAATGCTTCTTTGGGAGGTAAACACTACTTTGTGTCGTTCATTGATGATTTCTCAAGAAGAGTTTGGGTTTACACAATGAAGCATAAAGATGAAGTATTAGACATCTTTCTTACGTGAAAGAAAATGATTGAGACCCAGACAGGCAGGAAGATCAAGAAGCTTAGATCTGACAATGGCGGCAAATACACATCAGATCCCTTCTTTGAGGTTTGTCAAAATGAAGGGATAGTGAGACATTTCACAGTTAGTGGAACACCACAGCAAAATGGAGTTGCAGAACGCATGAATTGCACTTTGGTGGAGAAAGTCCAGTGTATGTTGTCACATTCAAGATTGAGTAAGGCATTTTGGGGCAAGCCATTGAACTATGCTCGTCATCTTGTCAACAGACTACCTGTTACAGCACTAGATGGCAAGACTCCCATGGAGGTATGGTCAGGAAGGCCAACTACTAATTATGATCAGCTACGTATCTTCGGATGTCCAGCTTATTTTCTTGTTACAAAATCTAAATTGGATCCTAGAGCAAGGAAATCTGTCTTCTTGGGCTTTAGTGACGGTGTCAAGGGATATAGACTCTGGTGCCCTGAATCAAAGAAAGTTGTCACTAGAAGAGATATTACCTTTGATGAGTCTACAATGCTGAAGCAGCCAAATCCTCAAGAGAATGAGGAAACATTGAAGAAGTCAGTGTAGGTGGAGTTTGAGACTCCAACAAGGACTATTCAGCCAGTCAACCATCTTGAAGAAGTTTCAGTTGATAGCTTTGAAGAAGATCCTGAAGAGAGTTCAGATGAGAATGAAGATCCAGAGACCCCACAACAGTCAGAAGCCATTGCAATCAGAAAAGGAAAAAAAAGGTTACTAAGCAACCCGGTTGGATGACTGATATGGTGGCCTATGCACTTCCAATCATTGAAGACAATGTTCCTTGCATTTTCAAAAAAGTTGTGCAGAATGCAGAAATTGTCAAATGGAAGGAGGCTATAGATGAGGAGATCGGGTCACTCCATAAGAACTAGACTTGGGAATTGGTGCAACTTCCAAAGGGCAAGAAAGCAATTGGGTGTAAGTGGGTTTACACCAAGAAAGAAGGCATCCCAGGTAGAGACAACATTAGATTCAAAGCTAGATTGATAGCTAAAGGCTATGCCCAGAAGGAAGGAATAGACTACAATGAGGTATTCTCATCTGTTGTGAAGCACACGTCTATTCGTATTTTGATAGCTTTGGTTGCACAGTTTGATCTCGAGCTCGCCCAACTTGTTGTCAAAATTGCCTTTTTACATGGAGATCTTGAAGAGGAGATATATATGTCCTAGCCAGATGGTTTCAAAGTTGCTGGAAAAGAGGATTGTGCTTGCAAATTAAAAAAATCGTTGAACGGGTTGAAGCAGTCTCCAAGACAGTAGTACAAGCGATTTGATTGGCTTCATGACGGAAAAGAAATACACAAGAAGCCAATATGATCATTGTGTATATTTCTGTAAGCTTTCCGATGGTTCCTTTATCTATTTGCTCTTATATGTAGATGATATGCTGATTGCATCTAAGAGCAATGTGGGGATTGATAAACTCAAGGCACAGTTGGCATGAGAGTTCGAAATGAAGGATCTTGGCGAAGCAAAGAAAATTCTAGGCATGGAGATCAAAAGAGATAGAAAGAAGGGCACTGTTTGTTTGACGCAAACCCATTATCTGAAAAAAGTGTTAGATAGATTTGGCATAAATAAAAAAACAAAAGTTGTGAGCACACTATTGGCTCTTCATTTCAAGCTTAGTGCCTCGATGTCTTCACGCACATAAGAGGAACGGAAGCATATGGCATAGGTTCCATATGCAAATGCAGTTAGTGCATTAATGTATGCTATGGTTGGTACAAGGCCTGACATTGCATATGCTGTGAGTATGGTAAGCAGGTATATGCATGATCCAGGAAAAGGTCATTGGCAGGCAGTGAAGTGGATCTTGAGGTACTTACATGGCACAATTAATATGGGTTTCAAGTTCGAGAGAGATCATAGACTCGGACAGAATCTAGTTGGATATGTGGACTCAGATTATGCTGGTGACTTGGACAAATGCCGGTCAACAATAAGGTATTTATTTATGCTTGCTAAAGGGCCGGTGAGTTGGAGGTCAACACTTCAGTCAACAGTGGCTTTGTCTACTGCAGAGGCATAGTACATGGCAGTGACAGAAGCCTTTAAAGAAGCTATTTGGCTACATGGGTTGATTGAGAACTTGGGTATTGTTTAGAAGCACGTTGAGGTGTACTGTTACAGTCAGTGCCATTTGTTTGGCAAAGAACCAGGTTCATCATTCCCGCACCAAGCACATTGATGTCCGTTTCCATTTCGTCCGAGAAATTGTGAATGAAGGGGATATTCTGCTTCAAAAGATTAGCACTGCAGATAATCCGGCCGATATGCTCACAAAAGTGGTTTCTAGGATCAAGTTCCAACACTGTTTGGACTTGGTCAACAGCTCTCTGAACTAAGCACCTTCGGGTGCATGGCAATGTTGATCGATCACTATGTTGGATAGAGAATCCTTGCCAAGGTGGAGATTTGTTGAAGATTGACTCAGATTTGGCTCAGATTTTCTTTGTCAACGATGGCTGCTGATTGAAGAAAAAATGAAGAAGCTAGACATTCAGCCGAGCTATCTATGATAGGGTAGCTGACTGTTGGTGGTTGCCATGAATATTGTCGGTGGCTTGTTGAAGACTTTGGCCCTCCCATTGAATCTATAAATGGTTAGTGAATGGGAGGGGTTCAGTGTGGTGAGTTAAAGAGAGAATACAGAGCAGAGAAAGAGAGAGAGAATTATAGAGTGTGTAATTCTTTGTTCCAAAGTTAGTGAATTCCGCTACCCCGTGGATGTATGCGATTTGCCGAACCACGTAAATCTTTGTGTCTTCTTGCTTGTGTGCTTATGTGTGTTTGTTTTCTGCCTCCTAGGCACAACAATGCATGCCTTGCCTCTGGACACGCTCCAAGGCACGGTTATCTTACTATGACCTATTCTAATATGGTTTTAAATTCATAATCATCACTATGTAGACATGTTGTCAGTGTTATTGCTGTATATTTTCTCTCCCTTATTCATTAAATTCTTCCTTGATTTTTGAACTAGTGTTTGATTGTTGAAATTGTTGGATTGTCATTTTAAATTAGTGTATGATTGTTGAAATTACTATTTTAAAATTGAAATGATTATATTGAAAAACCTGGCTTCTTCTACTTGTCCAAGTAGATCACACATAATTTTTTATGTTGATGAAGACAGACAACTCTAATGTAATGATTTATGACTGATAAAATTGTATTTTTCATATTGAGTAAAGTTTAACTTATAGATTGAGTTATTTCTCCATGTTGTATTATTGTTTCTAGTTTTCATTATTTTTAGTTTTTTTTTTTTTTTTGGGTGAATAACATGATTTTTAGTTGTTCGTGGATGTAATAGCAAATAAAAGTATATAAAAACAATTTTTACCTTATTCCCTCTGTGTAATATTCATATGCATTGTTGTTGGAGGCTTGGTGCATTTCTAATTTCACCAGGCCCGGACTTCTTTATTATTTATCACTGATGTGGAGCTCGGAACTTGAATGATCCAACTTCAGTTCATAGGACCTTTGTTTTTCATGCATTCAAATTTAGACTGCATCTTTACCTTGCCATATCACAAATTCTTTCTCAATTATTTGGGGTATTTTTATTGTAAGGTAGGGAAGATGTAGAACACTTCTTCTATTGGGTCATATGCATAACATAGATCCTATGCTCCAATCAAATAGGCCCATACAGTCCGGATTTGGTGTGATTTTTTGTTGTATGCGAAAACGGTGCATGTACTTGGAAGGTGGCCTGATTTTTTTAAAAATGTTTGCCTAACATAGTTTAACCTGGAAGAGAAATTGTACTTCTGAAGTGTTGGTCTTCCCAGTGTGTTTTTGAAGTGCCAATTTCTTTTTAGACAAATTTCATCATTGCAGGTAACGGCTGCTCGGGAGGTGATGGGGACCTGTTATGAAGATATTGGAGATAACTTGGTTGTTTGTGTACCAATGGGGGAGAATAATTTAATAAAAAATTGTTAGTTATATTCAGTGTGTTTGGTTTGAGTTTTTTAGATTAAATTTTTTGAAAACTGAATTTTTTGGTTTTCGTGTTTTTTTATTTTTAGTGAATATTTTTAAAATTTTAAACATTTTTTTTACTTTTTTAGATGCACCTTACTTACATTTATCTAAAAAGTAAAAAATTTGTGAAAAAATATTTTTAAAAATTAATAAATACATAAAAATATAAAAAAAAAAAATGTATTGAATTCTTGTATTTTTTTTGTATTTTTGGTATTTAGTGAATTTTTAAAAGATTTTTTTCACAATTTTTTTACTTTTTAGGTATATTTATGTTAGGTGTCTAAAAAGTAAAAAAATTGCTTAAAATATTAAAAAAATTCAATAAAAACAAAAAAAACACGAAAAATAAGAAAGTAGAATTTTTTGAAAAGTATTTTTTGAAAAATGGAAACAAGCAAGCTGATTAGTACTTTTTTGGGGTAGTAAATGGAGAATATTCATGATGGAGATTTTGTTGAATAAGGCCTCGTTTGGGATGCTACCTTTTTAGTCAATTAGCCAAAAAGTTACTAAATTAGCCAATTAGCCAATTAGTCATATCAAAAAGTCAACAATTACGGCTTCTCTCTACTTTTTGCACAGCTTTTCGTAATTAGTCAAAAAGTCATCCCAAACATACAAGTTTTTTTTACCTACCTTTTTAGCTAATTAGCCAAAAAGTTACTAAATTAGTCTGTTCCAAACGAGGCCTAAGTTGTAGATGATTATGATGGCTTTCTACTTTTTAATTATAAAATTATGGAGGAGCAAAAAGTTGTACTGAAACAGGCAAGGTGATATTGTAAGATAGAAAAAGAGCATCCTGTGAAAATGTAGTATCTTTATGGGGAAAGGACCTTGTTGGAGTAGTTAAAATGGTGGCGTGCTCTTATCTTTGTCTATAAGATGGTTTGGAAGTTAGGAAATTGTGGGATCTTTTTATTGACTTTTGAATTTCATCCTTTTCATTTTTAATTTCGTATGACATCAGTGAAAATTGAGAAGGAAAAAAAAAAAAAAGAAAGTTTCTCTTTGAGATCATTCTCCATTTTTAGTTTTTTTTTTAGGGTATCTTCTTTTAGGAAAAGTAATTCCAAAACAAGGAAATGCTAACCACCCCATCTAATGGGGTATACGTGTAAATGTAGATTTGAATATGTAGAAAGTGTTTAGAAATATATGAATTGTGTATTGAAATTCTAACCTTTTTGACATGATTTGGTCTTTAACAAATGCCCAATGGCAATCTACCAAATATATCTTTCATGCCATTTCCACCTTTCCTTCTGCTGGGAACAGAGCACAATTCTCAAAATGAGCACAATTCTTTCGTTGGTTTTGTAGTTAACTGTTAACAAATGTGTGCTAGTAATGGCCGTGCAGCGTACCCTGTATTACTTAGACACGTTGCTATTTAAGTGGATGGTCTAATTTTTTTCACTTTAATATTGTACATGAATTTTCCGAATGGTCCCTTTAGCCATTATATTGGATTTTACTCTCACCACGTACACGTTAGACAAACAAATGAAAGTTGTGAACTAATGTCTATATGGTTGTCTCTGTGCAGTACATCCCTGGAACCAAGATGGTTTTCCCTGGACTGAAGAAGCCACAGGAGCGTGCTGACCTTATAGCATATCTGAAGCAGGCAACTTCCTGATTCTTTTGCCTCATGTATTAAGGCATTTATATTTTGCGACAGTTGGAAAGAGTTTGGTAACTCGTCGCTAGTTTGGAATTCTTTTTCCGGAACTTTAGATACTACCTATTTGTTTAAATAAGACTGTTAAGGTCTCTGCTATGCTATTCTTCGGATATCTGATCTGATATTGAGAATTTTTTTTGTCAATTTGCATGTTCCTCAGATGATTCGATCTCATACCTAATTTCTTCGTCATGATAAAAGAATTAAAAGAAATGGTTCAATTTTATGTGATGTGATGGTTTTTTCTCATGGTTCAGTTTTGTGTGTTGGATTTGGCTGCTGAGAAGCATGGTTAAGGTTACCTTTTCGGTATATCGTTTCCATTTTCTATGTTTTTAGAAACAAATACAATGAAGAGCTAAAAAACATCTAACATTTTCATATTGTTTTTATTTGAGAAAACAATTTAAAAAATTTCTATGAAGTGTGTTTTCATAAATTTTTATTCTGAAAATAGTTTGCTTGTGTTATCCAAAAATGAATATAGAGAATGAAAAATGTATCTAACAGTCTAAGTGCTTTGAGATTGATCAACTGATTTGATGAAGTAATTGGTTGACAATGTTTAGTGGATCTATTAGTCATCGTTTGAGAAATTAAATGTATGATTCTTGAGATGATTATTTGAATTTGTATTGTATTAACTACAAGAAATTAGTCTTTTAGAGACTAATATTTAGGGACTAGTTGAATTTGGTCGCTAAAAATAATTTTTTAGGGGCAAATTTAACCATATAATAATTTACTTATAAGATTATAAAAATAACTGTTAATAAATATCCTCACTTAATATTTACATAACTTTTTGAGACCAATAAATTTAGTTGCTAATACATTATTAACATCTTTAGGACCAAAAATAATGAAATTTTTTCAAAACCACCAAATCAAATACACGCTTTGTTCACGCTTTGTTCACGCTCCATTCACTTTTACAAATCCACGATGTGAAACAGCTTCTCTCTGTGTCTCGAGCACCATTGCAGATCTTCACTCTATCCATCACAGATCTTCGCTCTCTCTATCGTAGATCTTCACTCTCTCTATCGCAGATCTTCACTCCAACTCAAATTTGAGACCTATAGCTTCAATCCATAGTAAATCTCTCTTCGTCAAATTTGTTGCAGATTTGGTGAGTCTCTCTCTTAATCCCTCTCTGCTTATACATACATGCATATATATGTATATATATTTGTAGATCTATGAAGAACACAATAAGTAACTACATATTATTATCGATGGAGCTCTCATTATCATCTTATATAAAATCTAGGGATTCTTTTGCATTCTACATCTCAATCTATTGTTCTTCATCTCTGTCTATTCGATCTGATCATCTCTCTTCATTTGAGTGATTTGAGAATCTGAAGAGCACAAAATACCTATTCGACTAATCAAACGCCAAATCCGAGGCACTTGTTCTACATTTTTTTTTATGCTTTGGGACTGGAAATTTATGTGTCAATTTAAAAAAAAAAAAAATTTCAAATAATCTAGGTAAGGTTTTTTTTTTTTTTTTTCCTTAGCTAAACTGTAGCAATCTGGATTTGAATTTGAATTTGTTTTCAATAGTTTGTGTTTTAATTCAACTTTAGAATTGATTTGATTTGTATTTGATTGTTTTGTATTCAAGTTCACTCCAGAAATGATTGGATTTTGATGTTTATCAATGTACGGGCTTTTAGATTTCTTTTAGTTCAATTTGGATTTGACTGATTTGAATCTGGAGGTAAAGTTTTATTTCACTCTTCCATGGTTTCTATCAATCCTTACTTTGCTATTGCTTACTATACCATATCACGTAATTAAAAGTGATTGCGTAATTAGGTACAAACTATATTTTGTTATGAAATTAATTTTGTAGAGTGTTTAAGCTTTTGGATCTGTGGTTTTATTTTTATCAATGGAAGACACAAGTTTAAGCTCATATACACCCACACTCATCATTCCCCCTTGCTCCCTTGTTGATTGTTTGATGTTTGAGGATCAAAACAAAGGTTAAAAGCCCTCCTAAAACAGCCTCTGTTGCTGCAAAATTCCATCTTTCCCTCCCCTCTCTTGGTTTGCTTCATTACTAGGAATAGTTAATGATGTTGCAGGTTGTGGCTAGAAAACAATGATTTGATGAGGTAATCTATCTCCACTGTGTTCTTGTTGTCATTATCTTTTTTTCCCCCAATTGTTGTAGTTGGCTAATGTCTGAATTCAATGTTTTAGAGTGATTTGGAGTATCAATTTTACTTTGTGATTACGAAGACGATATGAAACAGGTAGGCAATAGATGGTAAGATATTGTTCACTTTTTTATTTTTTGTCTTTATATTAAGCATAAGTAATTTGTTGCAAGCTAAATGTCTTTAAATTAATGAGCAGATGAAAACCTGACTAAAGAGGAATTTGTGCACATTCTTCGTTGCCAAAGCACCGGATTCTCTCGGGGGAGCTCAAAATGTAGAGGAGTGACCTTGCACAAATGTGGTCTATGGGAGGCTCAAATGGGACAGTTCCTTGGGAAGAAGTGAGTGCCCTTAAACTCAAAATTGTTACTAATTAATTAGATGATCCTATTGTTAGATGTAAATATTAGAAGTTACAAACTTGGTAGTTGGTGTTAGTAACTCTGATTTGGTTTTTGAGAACTTGCCATTATGCTTTTACTCATGCTGGATAAAAATCTAGGATGGTAATTTCAAAGTAGAAATGCTTAGGGACCCCTTTTATCTATGAGATTATGATGTTTGCTTGCAGGTATATGTATCTTGGGTTATTCAACGGTGAAGTAGAAGCTGCAAGGTTCTTGTGTTCTCTACTGCAGCATCATCAGGATTCGCTATTTTGAATCTGGTTAGCTCGGTAATAGCTTGTTAGATTTTGTATTCTCTGGACTGATAATCAGATCATGTAAATGAACCAAACAACTCCTAAAACAACTGTTTTTTCTCTTTCTGTTTCCTACTTTTGGAAACACACTGTTTAGCACAGTCTGAATCTGCTAATATGTCATACACCCTCTGATACTTTGTGAGATTTTACTATTTTTTTTGTGTATTTTGATTTGATGTTTCTTGTTTTAGGATAGAGATTGTTTGCTTGAAATTTATTCTATAATTGTTTTTTTTTTTTTTTATTAAGAAATTCCCTGTTTTGCTAAATTGTTCTATCTATAATTATGTATAATTAATAACCTAATTTGGGCTCTGTTTGTTTTGGAAAATTCCAATTCAGTAATTAAGAAGAATCTTTGTCTTGATTGGTTCAGAATGATTTGCTTTGATTAGATAAACCATAAATCATAAACTGTATGGAACATTATACAAATAAAAAAACAAATTTTATTGGTTATGGCTTGTTGGGAAATTTTTATATCTATATCTCTATATATATATGTATAACACTATTTTCTAAAGCTAGAGACAGTTAATTGAACGTTTGTTTTGTGACTCGACATTTTTATGCTTTTGGCACCATTAAATGATGTAAATGTTGTTTTTAAATTTTTTTTTTTTTTTTATACAAAATATCAATTTTTCAAACAACCAGCTGAAGGAAAACAGTTATTGTGTCTGCCTAGCATTGTGGTGGTCTGAAAGTAGTCTTGATGGCATTCTAGTGGAGGTTGTAGTATGATGGTGATGGTATCAATGGTGATAGAACTAGAAATCTTATTGAAATTACAATTGGACAAGATTAACCTATAGTAGTGCATCCTGAATGAAAGTAAGTTTGGATTCACATGTTTATCTTGCAAAATGTCAAATGTTTTATAAGACTAATCATTAAAGCAAGGGCCTATGAATCTGCGTTGTATTTACACACATCTGGGATTATATACTAGTTTGATCACTTTTTGGGAGTCCATTCATATGATTTGAAATGTTTAGTGGGAATTTAGACTTTGTTATGTGGTGGCACTTAACATTATTCTGTTACATGGAGATAATGATGGTTTAATTTTGTTATTGGTTATTGTGCCATTGTATAACTGCTCTCTGTTTTGAGAATCTTTTTACATGATTGCACACCACTTGCAGCTGATGGCATACGACTACTTTTTTGTATGGCTAGTGAGATGATTTATTAGAGCAACAATGTCACACTTGATGGTTATGTGCAAGCATCTTAAGTCGAAGTATCTAAATTTTAGTTGTGGGTTGAAATTTTATTAAATATAATTAGATTTGATGGCTTAACTAAATGTTATACCTTATCTTTGTGTAATTACCAGCTTGTTTCATTAGGCTAATTTCTTTCCTCATTTCATGCCATTTACATACTGATAAATATTGGGTGTCAATTGATAAATATTTGCATTTACATACTGATTACTGATTATAAGTTGACTTTTGTGATGATGGTGGGTGATGGAAGAATGAATGTACATCATCAAGTTCTTATTGTGTAAATTTTTCTATAGAGCAAGTTGAGAGGACATTTAATTGAGATTTCTAGACAAAATGAGGGACAAGAAGATAGAGAGAAAAAAATAACTATTGCCAAAAATTAGTTTCATTGTTAAGTTAATAAAATTGATTTAACTCATTCTATTCAATTTAGCCTTTTTTAAAATGTGTGGCTGGTTTGAATTCTCTCTTGTCTTTGAATTTTTGTAATCACATAGGTCGTGATCTTTGTGTTTACTATAACCTCTTAATAGATCAATGTCTTTTGTGTATTTTACAGGTTGAGAGCTCTGTTTCCGCTCCTACGGATGGACAAAACACCCGTGGTCTAACAATGGCCCAAGCACCCTTCGATATGGTCTGGCATCTATCCCATTTTCACACCAAACTATGAGGTAACTATCGTCTATCATTTTTGTCTATCTCACAGATAACTGAGTCACCAATATTTCTACCTTCTAAAACCGCAGAGGAATGCAATCTTTCTAATATAACATCAAAATCTATATGGTAAAGCACAGTAAGCAAGCATTCCATAGCAAAAGTCAGAGTCCTTGTTTTAACAAAATGATAAATAATAGATGAACAACTCAAATCATATATTAGCCTTCTAAGAAACCTTCTGATTGATTAGAACTTCAGTTTATGCTTTTGTCCCTAGACCTTTTCATTTGGATTTCTAAGAAAATGGTGTTGATCATCATCTTTGGTTTGCCAGGAAAGAGCATTAGGGAAGGCCACTGAAGCCCTTCCTTTGCCAGCATTCTCAAACTGGGCATGGCAAATGCAAAGCCATAGTGTGGTGTAGAAGTTGAATCGGTTGATATCTTCATAGAGTTTTAATTCATATAATGAACTATGTTGAACTATTTTGTTCCTATTTTGAGTTTTAACTCATATAATAAACTATGTTGAAGTGAATTTGGATACTTGTGTTTTAATTTTTGTAAAATTTTATTTTCTATATACTCTTTGTGGTTTGGGAGTGAAGTGCCTTTGGGGTATGGATTTTAAATTTTTATTTTATTTTATTTTATTGGATGACAAATTTAATTTTTGTGCATTTTAACATATGAAATTAAATGGTTACAAAACATTTTCTAAATTGACTTTTAGCAACGAAAATGTGTGGTAGAGAGTTATTTGTCTTTTAGCGACCAAATATAGTTGTCGTTAAAAATGTCATTTTGTTTTTCGCGACCAAATGGGGATATTTTGTGACGAAGTATTAGTGACCAAATGTTTAGGCTTGTAAAATCAAACATTTTGTGACAATATAAAATTGGTCGCTAATTGTCATTTTCAGCGACATTTTCAAAAACTTGTCACTAAAGACTTTTCTGGACGCACTTTTAGTGACTTTTTTAGTGACAAATTTAATTTTGTCACAAAAACCATTTAGAGACCAAAATAATGGTTTTAGGGACCAAAATAATTGGTTGTCAAAAGTCTTATATGTTGTAGTGATACTTGATTATATTTACACCTTTAAAACTTGCTTAATACCTTCGCTGGTTTCTTCTCCTTTTTTGGTGCCGTTTCTGTTATTTTATTTTGTTTTGTTTTTGATAATTGGGTGTTCGGGTTAATTTGTGTGTAGCTTGACTAATCTCAGGACTTCAAAATTATTGACTAATCCCAGGATATCAGATAAGTTTTCAGTGGTCTCTTACGTCATGTTTGTTTTCAGAGATGAAGGGTAGGATTGGATTAATAGTGAAGTGAGTTCACAAAATTATGTTTGTTTTGAAACATTGCTATGGGATTAAATTAGTCTTATGAGACTATGAAATCTAAGGAGGAGAACGTGGAATTGAAATTTAATTTCATGGGATTGAAAGTAGAAAGATTATTTTGTTCTTCTTTTTATAAAAATATCAAAGTCACCTTTTATATGTAACTAGTGGGGATGCCGCATGCAAATGGTGTCTATTATAAAGTGTATAAATAAAATAAGTGCGAGGGATTGAGACTTTTTTTGTTGATTATTTTTGTTCTTTTTGCAAAAGCATAAATAGAAAGAGTTAAAGAATAGACAAAAGAATTAAAGGTTGGTTTGGGAATTATCTTTTAGTAGTTTTTTAATTTTTTATATAAAAAATATGTAAAAATATAAAGAGAAAATTTGATTGTTTTTGTGGTGACTTTTTGATTGTGACTTCCTAAAATATGTCTAAATAAAATATATGTATATGTTATTCTAAAGAGGTAGGGAAATTTACACGCTTATATATTATTAAAAAAATTAGGTTTTAATAATAAAAGTTTGGAAAACTTAAAAATATAATTTTAAATTTTTGTATATTTAAAAATAGTATAAAACATTTGTTGGAATATATTCAATTTTTGTTTTAAAAAAAAAATCGTATTGGTAAGATTTTTAAACATTCAAAATTTACGAGTAAAAACTATTAATCTCAACTTAATTAAAAAAGAAAAATTAAAAAAGGAAGAATTAAAAAATTTAAGGTTTTATAAGCAATTAAAAATAAAAATAAAAAATCATTCATTTACTACTCTATCTACAACCTCAAAGTTAAACTTTACATTTTTTTAACATTTTAAAAAATATATATAATCTTTGGGAGCGGTTACCATGTGCACTTCTAAAAGAATATATATTTTTTCTTAATTTTTTTACAAAATTTCATAACATAAACCATAAAATGTCATAATTTTTCTATTCACACGTTAGAGTACACACCATAAACTCAATATTTATAACTTTATCACAAAGCGGCATAACACACTACAAATAATCATAATTTCACTACAAAAGTTTATAATTTTTTTATAATATGCATCTTTTTTGGGGTGCACCTTATAAATTTCTTCTTAATGTTTAAATCTTTTAGTCTTTTATTCATATGCCATAATAATAAAACAATTAAAAAATTGCTCTGATATCGACCCTATTTGTTGTAATTTATTGGATCTACTTATAACTTTTTTTTTCTTCTTCTTTTTCCTTTAAAAAAAAATTAAAAATCAATATCAGAGTATTTGATATAGCTTTAACTTATGATATAGATATAACTTAAATAATTTAAAAATATTAAAAAAACTAATTACGTGAAAGTTAGGGAGGAATACTATTAGCTCCTATTTCTCATTATTTATTTTCAGCTTAAGAAAAAAAACTGCACCCATTATATCCAACCACAATATAAATTTAAAATTGCATTATTACAATTTATCTAAACTATTAGTAAAGATAAAACACTTGACTTGATATTATTAAAAATAAATCATTGTCAATTTTCAGCTGAACCTAAATTAAGCTTAATGTTGAACAACTTGGCCTATATTTTTAGGTTACTAAAGTTTTATTTAAGGGACAAAAATGTTAAATCTACTCTGTCTACTTGGAATAATAAGATTTCCATAATCTTATAATTCTTGAAATTTACAATCTATCTATATGTATATATATCATACAAAAGTTATTTTTACAAAAAATAGTTCTAAGAGTTTCAAATTTAAAAATAAAATCTGCAAATTTTTATATATGCTAAAAACATCAAACATACAAGTGGTAGATTTTCATTAGGTCAAAATTTGCCTATAAATTTAAAAATATGTTGAAGATTTAAAATACTTATTCTTACAAGTGTTACAATTTCATTGGGTCAAAATTTAACTATAAATTAAAAAAATCTAAACACATATATATATATTTTTTAAAATATCTATCCTTTTATATATAAAGGTTGAATGTAACTGGACAAAAATTTGTAACTTTTTTTAAGAGTAAATTACAAATATATCCTTTGAAATTTGCTTAAAATACATATTATCCACATGGTTTGGAAAATTACAAATACTCCATTGTCAGAATTTTTTATGTAATAGAATTAAGTGAAAAAAATAAAATTTCTAACTACTCTCTTATGTAATAATAAAATTACTTGAATTATTTATTGAAATATATTTTTTACATCATTATAAACTATTAATTGACTTGACGATTTATTAATAAAAATGGTCATTTGTTATGAAATTAGGACCTTCAAGAGGCAAAATGTAATTTCTAGAGAAAAAATTAGTTATTAAATATCCATCCTATATATAAAGGATGAATGCAACTAGACAACAAATTGTAACTTTTTATTTTATGATAGAGTGGCGTGTACCATAAACTTTCTCAAAACAAATATTGGAAATGGTAAAACAAAATAAACGAACCAAACTAATATATAATTATATAAGGTTGTATTTGGATCATGAATGTAAAAAGAGATTCGAAAGAGAAAGGAAAATGTGAGAATTATAGATAAAAAAATTAATTTATATTTTATTCACATTTTTTTTTTTTTTTGCCTTTTTCTTTTGAAATACCTACCAAATTTTATAATTTAAATACAACATAAATGTAATTTGAACCTAGAAAAAAACAAGTAGTTATTGCATTTTAAAAAATAAATATAATAATAAAAGGGCAATGAGTAAACTTAAATGGCATGGCATAAGATGACATGGGATGATGGTGATTAGATGACAAGAAGGTAAAAGGGCAATAAAGTCATTTCGGCGAGCCCAAAATTTTCGTCCAAGTTGCATTCAGCCTTTATATATAGGAATGGATGATGATTTTTATGTAATTTTATAAATTTAATCTTAATAAATTAATATCATCATTATACTAGTGCACAATTATCTTATATTTTGTATTTTTGCCGGAAATGATTGAATCAACGAGAATGTGAGAGTTGAATTTTGGTTGTGCAGTTGAAATTTAAACCCATTTTCCATATTGAAGTCATTGTATTTTAGTGAATTAGGACAACCTAATTAATTGTGTATATATATACAATCGAGACTATTCTAAAGCACTCATTTGTCGCCCTACTACATGTGAGGATCCTTATGTACACAAAAAATAAAGCTACTGCCAAAATCATATTGATGGCATAGTGGACATTACCACTAGCAAAAAAAGAAAAAGAAAAAAAAACACAGCATTTCAATATTAATATTGTTGGCCTTTAAAAGACAGAAGTCACCCTGTTTTTTTTTTTTTTTTTTTTTTTTTTTTTTGGAAACTGAGGTGTCCGGCTTCTACCGCTGGGCTGCGTCCACCGACTAATCCTCAGGGGGAGCAATCACAGCATTCCACCGCTGCGGCTCCCCACTTAAATCCCAAAGTGTCCCAGAAGTCACCCTGTTAAATGCAATTATCACTGAAAATAAAAGTTTTTTAGAAAAGAGAGAAAAAAATTTGAATCACTTCGTTACAAAGATTAAAAAAGTTAAATTGTAGCATAGACTCATTGGACATTTAAATGATCTTAAACTTCTAGGATGTCATCCAAACTACTAATCCCTCCATTCCACATGTACCAGGTAATTACAGTCTAAACCCTATAATTTCAAGGACATAGTTCCAAGATATGTCCTAGTGTCCTTTAGGTTACCTACACTTTAGGCGGCAATTGTATTTTCAAATGAATAAATAGAATGGAGTCATATGCAATGAGAGAGTTATAAACTTTCGCTGAATGCAGCACTAAAGCTCCAGATGTATACAGACATGTATTAGTTACCAAAATACATTGAACAAAACAATTGATGGATTTCAGGCAAACAACAATAACAAGTTTATTAGCAAACAACACTTGACATTAATTATTGTCACTATCGCATCCAAACAAGACATTAAAACAAATACAGTATCAAAGACATTACAGCAAATAAAGCATCACATCCCAATGTATCCAACGACATAAAAACAAGTAGAAATTAATACAAGAAAGAAATTAACCAACAAGCTATATATGAAGCTTAATCTGATCGGTTTTGCTTGAAGATGATTTATTGGTATTTACAGCCACCAGTAGCAACAATTTCCCAGCTTAATCTCCTTAACACCATCGGATTGTCCCAATCTCCTACCACAAGGGTCTTCATGAAGCTGTCATAACCTGTCTCTCACCGGACAAATGGCAAAGATGACAAATAGTGTCAGAATCAATTAAATTAATTAGCTAATTGTCGTGTTTCAGATGTGTAGTGACCCTAAATTCATTCACTATGCTTGTAATAGTAAGCCTAGTGAAAAAATAAAACTAAAAATTTGGATCCATTTGCTGCCTATGGAAGTAATTTGTTATCAGGCTCTAACCACATAGGTGAGGGTTCAATTAGCTAAGGGAATCAAGCACGGGTTGTTTCTTTAATTAAGCATGTGCTGTTATTGCAATCTAATGTTACCCAAAAGGGTGCTAAAAAGAAGCAAAATGTATACATAATTTGATGATCTTTCCCAATTTAACTTGAAATAGAGGTGATAATAAGACTGATCACAATGCAAGTGGGAGAATTTGGTTAGTTTGGTATAATAAATGCTTTTAGAGGAAAAGAAAATATCCACTATATTTCTTAAATGAAAAAGGTATGAGACATTACCTAGCTATTAAAAATGCAGTGTGAGTAGATGTGTCTAGCTAATTCATCCATCAAATCTTCACCCCTTCCAAGTTCCTCAAAAGTTATCCAAATACTGTTGCTTGACTCTGATTCATGCCACTTTAATGATTCCCACCACTCCTTCTCTCCTTTGATCTTCAAATCTTTGATAGCAGGCGCTTTGTTAACATAAAGAGTTTCAAGCTTTGGACAATTATAAACAATCAGACTTTGCAACATAGGACTGATACTTGTAACGTCTGAAATGCTAACCAATTCTGGTAGGTCAAGAAGCGATATACTCTTCAATGATTGGAGGACATAACCATGTTTCAAGTCTGAAGATTCTTGACTTACTAGGTTCTTGATTTTGCAGCAGTCTTCAACTATAAGCTCTTCCAATCGCCTCAGATTACCAAGCAAATTGGGTGTGAAAATGGTAGTCAAATTGGGGCACGTATGCAATGCCAAAACCCTCAGATTGGATAGACAACCCGTATCAGTTGGACCTTTCCAAATACTTTGTAAATTCCACATATAATGAATACCCAAGTACTCCAGGTATATGAATATAGGTTTCCTGTAAACATAATCAACCCCCAACGGATATTTACAATCTCCTTCAATAATAGTTTGAAGTTCATTACATTCCACCAGCAAGCAAACTGTGAGGTTTACCATGTTTTCATTCCCAAAATCAGAAAGCATCTTCACTGTCCAGTGGCGGTCTAGGAAGAAAAAATTGGCATGGTTGAGTACCTTGGTAATCTCAGTTGGTATGCCTTCACCATTTATATACTCAAGACAATTCATCAATTTCTTTTTTTTCTTAAATATCTCTTCAACTTTATGGGGTAGACGGGATATGATGCGTTGTCGATGACGGCCAACTGTGAATCTAAAATACGTGAAGTATTTTGTGAGATCCCGTCTAAGTCGTTGCAACAATTCAGCTGATGGTAGATGCAACTCAAGGATAGACAACAATTTTAAGTTACTTAGTTCATTCAGGATTACCTTCACATCAGCATCCCACCACTCACCATCTTGATTCACATCAATGATTAATTCCTGCAATCTATTGAGTTTTGACAACACACCTGTAGGGATTGTTGTGTCCATCTCCTTAGTTTCCTTGTAGCGATTTTCATGTTGACAGAAAGAGACCTTGAAGCTTCTCAAATTGATTAGTTTTCCAATTTCCTTGGGCAGATACATTATTTCAGTTCCTTCAAGATCAAAATGCTCAAGATTCGCAAGTGCTCCGATATCGGGCGGCAGTTCCATGAGAAGTTCACAACCTCTCAAAAAGAATTTTTGAAGTGATTTCAAATTGGAAATGGAAGGTGGCAAAGACTTTATGCTAGTGTAAGACAAATCTAGATGTGTTAGGCAAGGCATGTCTTGAAAGAATAGTTGAGGAATTTCCATCAGATCATAGTTGTTATGTAACAACAATTTTTGGAGAAATGCGCACTCGGGTTTCTCCGGTAGCTCAGATAATTTATTATTCATCAACTCAATCTCCTCGGAATAAAACCAACCTTCAGCTTCTGGTGTTTCAGTCAATCCTAATCCCCCTAGCCTTAAACGACTAGGTATAAAACTTCTCATGACAAATGAAGTTTCTTTATGCATTTGGACAAAACCATTGTCAAAATTCTCTAGCAAGAAGGAATTGATGAGTTCTTGAAGAATAACTTTTCCGTTTGCCTCTGTTTCTACTAAACCATACTCAATCCAAGATGATACTAATGAATCTGTTGTTCTCCATTCCCGGCAATCTGTGCAGTTTATAATGCAACGTTTTGTTATAATGTCCTTCCGATCCCACAAGAATTTTAACACATGAAACATGACTTGGCTCGGTTTGGTTTGGTTTGGTTTTGGTTTAACCAGGACTTGGTTGAGTGCAATTTCCCACACACCAATATCAGTCACACCTTGCAAGGTCCTCGCAAGAAGAACAATGGCACGCAGATGGCCGTGGCACTCTTTCACTAACTGGGCGGCCATTTGTTGGATGACAGAGGAAGAATGAACAAGTGATGGGCCCACATTCCAACAGAATAGTCTCCAGGGTAACAGATGATCCTCCATTCTGATCTCCAAATCCAAATCCATTATCTCATGGACTTTTTGCGATTGAGTTGTAAGCACTAGGAATCCACAATCAGGAATTTTTAAGTCATGTAGGTCTATCTGCCCATCAATGCAATCCACAAGCAACAAGAAGTTGTCAGGCAGATATTGGTCTTGCGATCCCCGCGAAGTGTAATCAGTTTTACCAGATTTTAATCTGCCAGTCTGTGTTGCGATGTTCTGCCTAACCTCTTCGATGCTGTGATGTCGTGAGACAGAGATGCAGAGGACAACACTGCACTTGGATATGACCATTTGCATATCCTTTAATGTGCTTGCTACTTTCTCCCCTCCGCGCCCTGAAATCCCAATCTTTCGAATTATTCGATCTTGAATACAATTTGAAACTTGGCGAACAGCAGAATCGATAGCCATTTCCAAAAGTTCGTCTCCACTAGTTTCAGGCGTTAGCCCAACCTCTGTTTTATGTGTCAAGTTCTCCTCATATGACTTCATAATATCATCTTCTTGGCGTTTAAAAGTCCAATTAGCAGAACCTTCACGGGAAAAGCTTTTGTGTGTCAAACTCTCATCTAAGCTCATAATATCATCTTCTTCTTGAGGTATAAAAGCCCAATAAATTCCTGAATCTTCATGGACCAAGTTTCTTGTAACATCCTGAAATTCCTTCTCAATCCTCTTTTTGATACCATTAATGCGGCTTTGAACATCCTGAAATTCTTCATGTTTGACATGATTGTTATTTGATACCGAAATTTTTAGTTCTCTTAGTTCTCGTATCCATCTGAGCTGCAGTGGGACAAAACTTTTGTATAACGGGTGAAGACAATCTGATTCTGATTGGTATGACCGGAGAAGATGAATTAAGTGAATCTTCCTCGTCAAAGCCTCAATTTTTCGTATCATCCCTACGCATTCTTCTCTCAAGACTTGCTTTGACGCAGACGAAGGTGAGGCTTTTTTCTTCATTTTTCCAAAGGCCTGCTTCGGTGAGGCTTTTTTCTTCATTTTTCCAAAGGCCTTCTTCTTGTCCGATTCCATTCCAGATGACGCAACTTTCTTTATTGCTTCAAAATGAATATCATGGTCTTCCATGTCTATGGATAATGCTACGCTACTTCTTCAGACAGACAAGAGATAGAGATCCTCTTTGGACAGCTTTTTAGTTGACTTCTTCCTTGGGCGAATCTGATTAATGTGTGCCGCCTTTCTGCTCCATCTCCACCATCCCCAACCAAATTAACCTTTTAAACTACAAAAGACATTGATGAAAATTAATATTAATTGATTGTTGGTTTTTGAAAATTTACGATATTACAAATACATTTTGAGTTTAATCTACAGTCTCATAGTGGGGACGCTGCTGTGCACTGCGCAGCAGCGTCTGCTGTGCGGTGATTTTGGCCCATTTTGGGGCTCATTTTGATAATCCGAACCGTTCACATTTTAGAATATGCCAAGCAGAACATACCTGTAAAAAATCAAGTTAATCGGATATCGTTTACCGATTCATCCACTCACATTTTTATCTACAAAAATAAATACAAATGTATTTTAACCTGATTAAATGAATACAAATGTGAGTGGATGAATAGATAAACGATATCCGATTAACTTAATTTTTTGCAGGCATGTTCTACTTGACGTATTCTAAAATGTGAACGGTTCGAATTATCAAAATGGGTCCCGAAATGGGCCCAAATCACTGCCCAGCAGACGCTGCTGCGCAGTGCGCGGGCTGCGCAGCAGCGTCCCCACTTCCCATTTCTACAAGTTTTTTATTCGGTGGACCGATTAATCCTAATATCCTTATCAAACATCCTCATCAAATTAATTAAATTTTTATTATATTTTATTTTAAAATTATATTTTCTAGGAGAAATTATTTATAAAAAAAAATGGGGATTTAGAGAAGCCGCGATGCTAGGGGCCTCGAATTGTCGAGGCTCGAATGCCTCGACTTCCTCTTTTATTTATTTATTTATTTGTTGGGCTTTGTTGGTTTGGTTTTTTTTTTTTTTTTTTTTTGAGAGGGGTGATTATGTAGGGGTGTGTCAAAAGATTATGTGTAGGGGTGTGTCAAAAAATTAGGTATCCCCTAGCATCGCGGCTTCTCTAAATCCCCATTATTTCCTTACTAATCTCTGCACTAAGTGTTGTTTACTTACTATTAATCTCTCTATCTTGGAAGGAAGCAAATGCAAATTGAATAGGGGGGGCTTTGTATATATATATTTGTTCATATGAGTTTGTTATTATACTCAATTTGACTACTCCAGTGAACAAACTCAGATTTAAGCATAAATTGAGTAAGAGCACTTTCAATCCTCAATTTCTTTTTGTGTATGTGTTTGTTGAAGGTTGCCTGAAATTTCTCTCAAAATTTATCTTGTGTGAAATTTCTCTTTGGAGAGTTTAAATTTCTTTGTAAAAAAACACAATTTTCTCTGATTTGGTTAAAACACAGAGAAAATTATGATCAAACTAGAGAAAATTGGTCAAAACACAAAGAAAATTGTGATCAAATCACAAAGAAATTTGTGAGCAAATCAGAGAAAATTCAATTCGGAAAAATTTCAAAACACAGAGAAAATCAAAGAAATTTCAAACTACAGAAATTTGTCTGTGTTTTAAAATTTCTCTAAAAAAATGTTGAGGGACCCCAACCACTATAAAAATATTACATGTCCTTTATCCTATAAAATCTTAATATCAGGGAGCTTAAAATTTTTTTCCCAAAATATAATCTCAAACAACCTCATAAACATGAACTTCTCCACTTACATTATTAATCTATGTACAAAAAAAAATAATTCACTTCTTAGAAAGTGATTACATTTTCTAATCTTGATTATTCTATTGAGAGCTATTTCATTTATTTTTAATCTTAAAAATTTGCCTAGACAAATTCTTCTAATTTTTCAATTGATTTTTACATTAAAATTTTGAAAATGAGAAATTCCCTGTTTGGTCAAATTACAAAATTTCTCAATTGTGTGAAATTGAGAAAATAAAACTTTTAAAATTTTAAAAATTATGTTAGTTTGTGTATATATATATATAATTTGAAACTTAGAAAACAATGAAACTTTTAAAAATTTAGAATTTATGTTCATGAAAGAGAGAGATCTCTCATTTATTTTAATTTTTAATTGACTGTTCAATGAATAATTAAAAAAATGAGGAATCCGAGAAATTCTTTATCAGTTGTGATTGGTGGCACTAAATTCAGGGGCACTAATGCCCCGAATTTCTATATCAGGTAAAAAAAAAAAAAAAAAACAAACTTACCAAAACAGGAAATTAGTGCCATTAGTGCTCAACAAATTAGTGCCACAAATCATTTTTCATTCTTTATTTGGTGAGCTGAGAACTTTCTCAGTTTTATAGTGAAATTTCTCAGTTTTAAATTGATATTTATCCATTTTGAGATATAAATTCACAATTTTGAGTTAAAAATTTTGATTTTCACAAAATTGAGAGAAACTGGGAAAGTTTCTTACAAATAATGGATTATAATCATTACTACTTTCAGATATAACTAAATATTACAATAGGATGTAAATAACTTTAATTTGATAATTTGTTGGTTTTAACACTACAATTACTCAGCCTTTCAGTGTGGTAGGATGTTGGTGGGTGTGGGGCTCAAGAGTTTGATTTGTTACTTCTTTTTTTTTAATTTTAAAAAATAAAAACTATGAGGTTAAGAGACTGGTTGTAAGGATGTAAGTTGCAGTAGTAGGAGAGTTCGCACTCTTCGAATCTCTTTCAATCATCTTTTTTTTCTTGTACCTTTAATTTTTATGTTTTTAATGAGTTTTTTTACTTTGAAGATCCAAAAAAAAAAAATACTATAATAGTTCACAACTAACACTAATTTGGATCACAATGATTATAACATTTCGTATTCTTGGGATTAGTGAGATTGCTCTTTGACACTATTATCATCACGTTCATCACCATTGTCATTATTGTCATAAACACTACCATTTACTATCAACACCATCGCTACAACCATCACCACCACTGCCATGCCATTACTAATACCACTACCGCTACCACCACCACCACCACCACCATTACTACCACCACCATCACAATATAAAAAATAAAATATATAATTTAAAATAATAAATTTCAAATTTGATTTTATACATATCAAACAACTTACTTTTAATTCAACACTTAAATTTTTATCAAATAACTTTTCAACTTAAAAAATTCAATATTCAGTTTTTAATACTTAATTTTCAGTGTTCAATTTTTAGTTTTCAACTTTATCAAACAGTACCTTAGTATATCTAATATTTGAGGTATATATGTCGTACTTTGTTAATTATATAGATGTATGAGATGATTTTGCTATACATAATGGGTTTGATAAACAAAAGGGCTTATACCTAATGTTTTTGGGAAAGATTATAAATGTTTATTGTTGATTATTGTTGTTGATGATGAATATTGACTCTTTAAGTGCAAAGGAAATTTTTTCCAAAAACCCTAGTTTTCAAATTTGACTTAATAATGGGTTTGACTAAATTGGCTCGTAAATCTTGAAATTTGGTGAATGATTATGACAATGGTGTTGAGACATGAGGTTTTGAACTTTCTTGGATATTTGTATTAGGATTGATAAATGTTGAGATTCTAGAAATTTTGAGATTGGAGAAATCCTTGTGTTGTTGATATTATTAAATATTGTTGTGAATTGAACAAACCTTAGGAAAATTGGATTTGGAAACTTATGCATCATGTGCAGCATAACTTCTCTTGTGATCCTACAATTTTGTGGATGTTTGGAAAGTGCCAGAAGGGGGTAAATAGCGTATGAGTTCGGGTAGTTGAGTCGGCTCTTTGGTAATGGGTTGTTGTAGTTGGTACCCCGCGTAAGGAGTCAAGTTTCCCAATTGCCCTGTCTTGAGCATATCGCTAGAAGAATGTGGAAAAAGGTTTTTGGGTGTCCACGAGCCCGCTGTTTTTAGAGTCGGCAAATGTGAAAAAATATGGTTTTGGGTGTCCACGAGTCTGTCATTTCTAGAGTCGGCAAATATGGAAAGGAAAGGTTTTGGGTGCCCATCACCTCGCCGTTTTCAGAGTCAACAAATGTGGAAATATCTTTAGTATATAGATCTATATATATATGTATGGTTTGTAGCTCTTGCTTAGGACATCATAGCGTATTTACCACCTTATGGTTGTGGATGAGATTTTGAATGAAAATCATGCATTAAGCTTTTTGGTTTTAAAAGAAAAAAATATAGATTTTGTAACAAGTGCATGGCATGATCATATGCATCTTGATTATTTATATACTATGTTAAATGTATTCCTAGTCAGCGAAGTGGTAAACATGAAAAAATTAATACCACAAACTTCTCTGCAAGGCACAATTCGGGTTGGATTCGCTTCTAAAACTCATAGCCTCACTGAAATAAACGAACAAATAAAATTACAACTGAAAGGAGTTTTGTCAAACGGGATTACCAAGAATAAAAACCTAACAACTTGTTTCTAGTTGGTCGCATGTGATCTCCAAGATGGGGTAGTTGCGAAAATTACTTTTGCGAGCTTCAAATTTGTAATGAGTAGTTAATATATTGTAATGGTAGTTATGGGGGAATACGACTTTCCCAAGTTTATGAGCAAAACTTATTCATTGTTTTATTTAACCTTATTGTTATTATTTTAAATTATTGTTGCTTGTATGATTGGAATGGGATTGTTGGGTGACGGTTGAGGGTTTCACCAGTTGAAATCTGTTTGAGAAAAGAGTTGAGAACAAAGTTTTCCTATTGAGTATGACCTTATTTTTGCCGAAATTGAGAATTTATCGTTATGGATAAACTAGTGAGTAAATAAGAAATAGTCATCTCATGAAGATAGCATATTGAGTCTTGTGAGGTGTGTAACCCTTAACAATTTCAAGAAAAAAAAAAATCTTTTCAAACCCTTCACTTTTACAATTCACTTGTTTGTATCTAAAGTATATATATATATATATATATATTATAAAGCTTTCTGTCAAGAATAATCTCTTTTAATTTCAAAAGTTAGGAAATATATATATATATATATATATGGAGTTTTTGGTTCATAAGTATTTCAAAAATGCAATTGAGTGATGTATGGGCATGTAATACTATATGTGTTGTAAGAACAGAGTTCGTAGTGCTTTGGTTTTGTTGGGTTGTGTTTGTCGAAGGCCATGATTGGCAGGTAGAACTCTTATTAGAATATTTTCTTTCTTATAAGGGGGGGTTGAGGACTTTCTAAGTGGTGTGAGATAATCATTTGAAAATTTTGGTTGTCGAGCGACTAGTAGTCGTTTCTTGGGGTGTGAATGTGATGTGAGAGCTTACTTTTATGAGGTTTTAGGTCGTTAGACAACCAAGAGTTATTCTCTTGAGGTTGAGTCTATTTAAGACGTGAGTACTATAGGGCATGTTAGTGACACCTTTTGCTTGACTTTTATTTTGTAGGATCAATTGGTTCTTCTGGCTCGTTAAAGGTAATTATTGCGAAGGAGTTGAAAGAGAGACTCACCACTTTCAAATTGTTATTCACATCATTTGGGGTGTTGTCAGAATACTAGTGTGGGACTAAAATACAAAAAATTTCTTTTAGATTTCGAACTAGATTTTTGGAGTTATGATTATAATTCTATTGGGAGTTATTCTACCCCTTATATCATTGTGTTGCCTCATCTTCTTTCGTGGGAGTTGTTTCTTGTTCATCACGCGAAATCCTTTGCGTTGGGAGACTCTTTTAGAAACTCGTTGTTGAATAGAGGTTACTTGTGATTAGTTGGTGAGAGTGTTAGTTCCAATATCTGTTTCATTTCGGTTTGTCCAAACTTTAAATCTTAAAGTGTCTAATTTCGGGGATGAAATTGCCTAAGGTGGGAAGAATGTAACACTTCGTATTCCTTGGACTAATGGGATTGTTATTGACACTCTTATTATTGTACTTGGAACATCTTTGATTCATTTTAGAGTATTGATTGGAGTGGTTTCATATGGTAAAATAGGATTGAACTAAAAACTTTGATTCGGATAATCGTCCTATAAGCAGTCTTCACTTTTTACCTTTTTATCTTTACACACTTTGAATCTGCATGTGAGGGTAGAATCATTGGAAAGCTTATTTTCGAGGTTTCGATTTAGACACAAGAACGACCCAAAACGAAGTACGGATGAGGGAGTTATGCCCATTTGAAATTTGAGTACCTGTGTTGGAAGCAAGTCTGCTTGAGCAAACTTTAGACCGCTCGAGTTGTCTATTCGAGTTACAGAGATTCTGAGAGCTTTCTTTCACTGCTCGAGCCAAGCTTTGACCGCTCGAGAGGTCTATTTGAAGTCTGCCACTTTAAAGTCACTTTTTGGTCCAAACGTTTCATTCTTTCTTCCTCTCTTCTCTCCCTCTCATTCGTTCCCGAAACCCTGGACCTCCAAACCTTGATTTGATCTATTTTTCACCAAGAATCCACCACAGATCTTGCATTAAATGTGAAGAACAAGTGAAGATCAACATTTTGACTGATTGAATTGCGATTCCTTCGAGGTTTCTTTTGGGTTTGCATCTTCTTGCCTCTATATTTGAGGTAGGTGTACTTTTAACTTAGGAGGTGTTTGATAATATGATTCAGCAATTAAAACTGAATTGATTAAGTGATAATCAATTAAATCCATTTGATAACCATAATTTATATCACTTAAAAATTTAAGAACCTCTTAAAATGTAAGCTAAAATTTAAAAAGTTTTTAAGTCATATAAAAACTTACTTAATTCTGACTGAATTTATAAATACTAAACATAAGTATCAATATATACTATTATAAACTCACCACCATCACCGCTACCACTATTACCATCACCACAACCACCACCATCATGCCACCGTTACTATTACCACTACCACCACCATCATGCCACCGTTACTATTACCACTACCACCACAACCACAACCACTACCATCATGCCACCGCCAATATTACAACCATGACTACCACTACTAACATGCCACCACCACCACTACTACCACTATTACAACCACCGCCACCATTATGCCGCCACCACCACCATCACTATTGCTATTACTACCACCACCACTAGCATGCCACTACCGTCATCGCCGCCACTACTACTATCACCTTCATCACCATTATCATTATTGTCATAAACACTACCATCATTTACTACCACCACCATGCCACTGTGACTACTGCAATGGCTACCACCAGCACCACTAGTACTATGCCATTGCCGCCACTGCCACCACTACCACCACCATCATCATAATATAAAAATTAAAATATATAATTTCAAAATAATAAATTTCAAAATTGATTTTATACATATCAAACAACTTATTTTTAATTCAGCACTTAAATTTTTATTAAATAGTTTTTCAAATTAAAAAATTCAGCATTCAGTTTTCAATACTTAATTTTCAGTGTTCATTTTTCAGTTTTCAACTGTATCAAATAGCACTTTAGTATATCTACGATTTGAGGTATATATGTTGTATTTTGTTAGTTATATAGATGTATGAGATGATTTTGCTATATAAAATGGGTTTGATAAACAAAATGGCTTATACCTAATGTTTTTGGAAAAGATTATAAATGTTTCTTATTGATTATTGTTGTTGATAATGAATTTTGACTCTTTAAATGCACAGGAAGGGAAAGCTTCAAATTTTCCAAAGCCCTAGTTTTCAAATTTGACATAACAATGAGTTTGGCCAAATTGACTCCTAAATCTTGAAATTTGATAAATGATTATGACAATGGGGTTGAGACATAAGGTTTTAAATTTTCTTGGATATTTGTATTGAGATTGATAAATGTTTAGATTGTGGAAATTTTGAGATTGGAGAAATCCTTGTGTTGTTGATATTATTAAATGTTGTTGTGCATTGAACAAACATTAGGGAAATTGGATTTGAAAACTCATGCATCATGTGCAGCATAATTTCTCTTGTGATCCTACAATTGTGTGGATTTTGAAAAGTGTCAGAAGGGGATAAATAGTGTATGAGTCTGAGTAATTGAGTCGGGTCTTTGATAATGGGTTGTGTGTTATAGTTGGTACTCGCGCGAGGAGTCAAGGTGCCCAATTGTCCTGTCTTGCGCACATTGCAGGATGAATATGGGAAAAGGTTTTTGGGTGTCCACGAGCCCTCTGTTTTCAGAGTCGACAAATGTGGAAAAACATGGTTTTGGGTGTCCACGAGCTCGCCATCGACAAATGTGGAAAGGAAAGGTTTTGGGTGCCCATCGCCCCGCCGTTTTTAGAGTCGACAAATGTGAAAATATTTTTAGTATATAAATCTATATATGTATGTATGGTTTGCAACTCTTGCTTAGGACGTCATAGCGTATTTACCACCTTATGGTTGTGCATGAGATTTTGAATACAAAACATGCATTGAGCATTTTTGGTTTTGAAAGAAAAAATATAGATTTTGTAACAAATGCATGGCATGATCATATGCATCTTGATTATTTATATACTCTGTTAAATGTATTCCTATTGGGCATTACCTTCCCCCCCCCTCTCTCTCTCTCTCTCTCTCTCCTAATAACAACATTTCAAGAAATGATGGTGTGATTTCGCCAAAAAGACGTGGCAATTGATGTGTTTTGACTGGAGCACAAAGGCTCATTGGATGTTACTTGTTGAAGCTTCGAAGCTATTTTGTGGTTTGGGACTAAATGTCTACTTTTGTACAATCAAGGACTATCCTTGAAAATGTGTATGCCTTTAGGGCACTTTATTTTTGTATTCTTTTATCCTGTGAGATGTTATCATTCATAATTGTATGTTAATGGACAATGATGTTTATTTCACTTGGAATAGTACCATGATAAAGAGATTATTTAGGTAGAAGATTTTGTTCTTTAATGGTATTCATTGGAAAATATTTGATAGATTTAATTATAAACTGGATCATAATTTTTGGGGTGTTACAATGATAGGATATGTGGAGGGGTAAAATATTGGCCTAAGCCTGAAGCAATTAGGCAAAGTTTCCTAAAGGAAAAGGGAAGGCCCAAATGAATTTCTAAGGAGCCCATTAGAGACAACTGGCAATACAATGACGCATGGCTAAGAGCGTGAGGAACAATGAAAAGTAAAGATATTTTTGTAGAATGGAATCTATAGAATGTAGGAGAAATGTCAGATTCATCTTCATCCAACGGTAGAAATATCAAAGTAGTAAATACAAGAGTATAGGTTAGGTCTACTAGACGATAAGTTCGTTCGATCAACCTGAATCAACGAACACAACACTTGGCAAGTTGGCCACTAACATCTGACATAAGCCAAACCATCCATAGGAGGATGATCCAAGGATCAAAGACAAAAACAACTTGACCACTTGCCCGACCAAAGTAAGAACGGGTAAAACCCTTGGATCAAACATTGATCTAACAGATGAGATTTAAGTCATGAAAACTATAAAGGCAAAGTAGGTGAAGCAAAGAAGACAGACCAGAGGTATTCAAGAACTCTTTTTAAAATACAATATTCATGGCTAAATAGTATTCTAACTTAACTTTCGGGGGGTCCTCCCGACCAATCCTGGTTGGGGGTGATCACTAACGTTTTGGTTTCTCTTGATAGATTAAAGAAAGGGACACGTCATCTCGCTTTCCTGTGGAGAAGAATTCTACCTTCCACAATTGGCACCGTCTGTGGGAACGATGAGAAGATGATTGCTCATCCCTCTCTAGAAGAGATACCAAGTGATCATCAGAATACTTGGTGGGCAATATGCTCAATCAAAATTTTGGCCATGACTCAAAAATGGCACCAGTGGATTTGGGGAGAGTAACTCCCTCACCAGACAACAATAACCAGTAAATCCAACTTGTAGATTAGCTTTTAGCTCAGGTCGAGGCTCTCAAGGAAGAGTTATGAATAGCATGGAGGGGACCAAAAGCCTGAAGAAAGACAACCGAAGTACGAAGAGCTCGACAAAAGAGGGTTGTCTCCTAGGAGGCCACCAGCCAAACTGCCAGCAGCCATCTTGATCAAACATAAAAGAATCGCCAAGTTGCCAAATGGGATGACTCATTGGAGCACCAGAAAAATGACCTAAGGAGCTGGTTCGACCAACGTACAAGAGGATTCAGAGAAAGCTTTTTACATAGAAAATTGCCTCCCCGTTCTCCTGAGCAATTGAGAGCGTTGATCTACTGAAGAGATTTACTCCTCTAAAGTTTAGCCTGTACAACGACAAAGGAGATTCGACCAACCATATCCAGCACTACACTCAAGCTATGACCTTATGGAGCAACAATGGACCGATCATGTGTAGAATGTTCTCCTTAAGCTTAGGAGAGATGACCATTTGATGGTACTATAAGTTGGAAGCCAGATCAATCAACAATTGGAAGCAGCTTCTACTAATAGCCGACCACCGGGAAAAGGGATGAGATTAGCAGATACTAGGCAGCTTATAATGAGATCGACAACTGTAATGAACAGCTAGCGGTTGCCTCATTTAAGCTAGGCTTGTAGTCGACCAATAAGGTTTATCAATCCTTGACTAAGAAGCCTTTCACTAATGTGAGCAGCTTAATGAGCTGAGTAAAGCAACATTGCAAGATCAAAGACGATCTATGAAGATTCAAAGAACTAAAGCCCGCATGCCTTCTGCCAAAAACTTCATAGAAAGAAGGAAGGAAAGCTCATGATCCTAAAAGAAGGAGTCAAAAGTAATCACCGAACAGCCTAAGCTACGAAAGGAAGCCTTCAGAGCAGTGGTTACCACCTTCGTAGAGCTAATATATCGGATACTGATGAAAATCTAGAATGAACCCTACTTTTTGTGGCCTCAAAAAATGATCGAAAACCCATCTCTTCGAAATCAAAGGTTGCGGTGCTCCTACCACAAGGATTACGGACACCTTACTAAAGATTACAAGGCACTGAAGCAATTCCTAGAAGAGTTAGTACATAATGGTCATTTACGAACATTCGTTGATCATTCTGCAGACCACAAAAAAAGTCACGGAGACAAGAAAGGAAATACCCAGCCAACGGCAACCATCAACATGATATATTTGATCCCCCTTAGGAAATAGATAAATCAAGTCAAGAGAAAGATCAAAAGGTCAGCACATTTAAGAGAAGTGATGGCCTTGTCCGAAGGCTTCGCAAAGGGAATACGTTCTTCAAAAGTGAGGATCTCTTTTTCCTATGAAGCTTGTTGTGAATTCATAATCCACACAATGATCCCTAGTGGTAACCTTGCAAATTGGAGAATTTACCGTCAAGAGGATACTGGTGGATCAAGACAACTTTTTAGAGGTCATGTACAACAGGTTGCTCAAAAGTTAGGATTGTCACACGTCGACCTACATCCTATAGGATGCACCATTGTACGACTTTAATTCTAACCCGATTTTTCCTCTGGGAAAAATCCTCTTTCCAATAAGGGCAAGAACAATAACCCAGCATGTGGAATTTCAGGTGGTGAACGTCTTCTCCTCATACAATGTGATAATGGAAAGGGCGTGACTTCACAAAATGAGAGCAGTTCCGTTTACCTTTCATCAGGTTATATGGTCCAAGATTTCCCGTCATTGCCTTGCTACTAGATTTGTGTCTTTCACGCTATTTCCTTGCTGCCAAACACACACACACACACACATATATATGCAACAATTGAGGGCAAAAGTGTATCCTAATCTTTAAGCCAAGGGATTGATTTTTCAATCCTAGCTCATCTAAGGGAAAGATAATCCGGTTAGGGTGAGAGTAATACTCTAGGTAGAGTAGCAGTCTCACTCAATAAGGAAGCAAACAAACAAGTTTTTGTGGGACCCACCTCTATACTACTCCAATCCCACACCCTAATCAGCAAAACGAACATGAACATAGGGTTTATAGAAGGAAGATAGGGGAAGGGGGAGGCAATAATTACATAAGGTAGATGAGTGACAATTTGATGTGAGATGCTGATGTGGCAATTCATTAATTTTTTTTTTTTTTTTTGTTACAGGAAAATCCTCCCTACCCTCCCGCAGGTCCAAAGCAGTGCCCCTTGCAGAGATGACCAGGGTGTCCTGTTAGCCGTTCCGAGTGAAGAGACTATAACCTGAGAACTTGCCCCGACCTCCCAAGACAAGCTCCGCTTACGTCAGGACTCGCACAGCGGGGGAGCATTGAACCCACACCAAGTGCTGATTAGACAACTTGAGGTCCAACCTCCTAGCCAACTGTGCTTCGCCCAGGAGATTGGCCCAGGGGGGAGGGAATTGAACTTGTGACCTTGGGGCTTAAACCCCAAGCCTTAACCACAATGCCACCCACCCCTGGGTTGTGGCAATTCATCATTGGTTGTCCATAAACTTCAGTTTTACGAGACAACTGTAAGTAATTTAGTCCCCCCAAAAATGATGAAAACGGTTTGACTTTTTTTTTTTTTTTTTTTTCCCTGGTACTACACTCCCTAACATATGCCAAAAAAATGACAACAAAGGACCGAATTAAAAGTTTTAGTTCGGCAATGTCTAACCGAACATTATTCATATGTTTGGCACTTTGAATGCAATCTTAATGCGTACTTATATTTTGGTTGTGCAATGAACTTTAGTTTATTTATTAATCAAATTGGTTGATGCATAGTTATTTGTATTTGTTAAATTTTGATGGGTCAAACTTGTTCACAGACACAAATTTTTACATTTTTATAATGTTTGGTGACACACATGTCCGAACATGGCAGCAGAGAGATTGACAACAAAGAAAGGTCAGTGGTGAAAGATCGACTGTGAGAGAAATTGATGGCAGAGAGAGCCTATGACAAAAATTGACAGTGGTGAGATTGATGACGGACAAAGATCAACGGCGAAGCTTTGTCGACGTTGAGAAAAAGTTTGAGTTCAACGGTAAGAGTTTAGCAATTGATGGTAAGAGAAAACTTGAGTTTAACAATGAGAGTTCAACAGCAAAGGGTTTTGGGAGATAAAAGATTTTAGGGGGAGTGCTAAGGAATACACATTTTGGTGGATGTGATATTTTTTAAATAATACTTTTAGTATTATTTGGGGGGTTGTTCAAAAATTTTTAAGAATTTGAATTTTGTAGGTGGGAGTCTAAAGAAATGAAGGTTCCAAAGTATTAGTTGAAGTACTAATTGCAGCACTCATAAAGTAAAGATTAGATTTGGTATCGTAAACTTTTAAATTTTTTTTATGCCAGGTACTTTTTTTATTTCTCTATTTAAAACATAAAACTATATAGAAAGAAAAATAAAACTCAAAACCAAAACTTTCAATTGAATAAAGAAAGCCCTTACCATTTATAGAGAGAGAATTGGCAACAAGTTCGTCCAACTCTCCTTTTACACCAACCTCCACACAAGCATGCTCATTTTAATAAAAATAAGATATAAATAAAGTTGATTATCACGAATGTCATAATTAAATCATTTTCAATTATAACGAAAATATAAAATAAAATAAAAATTTGAGTCATAACTAAACCACCACATAAAGTATAACTAAAAACTTTTAGATTATAACTAAAATAATGTCGATCCCAATAAATTATAATCAATAACACAATGTGTATAACTAAATTATATTAAAATTATAACTAATATCACAATAGATTATAACTAAAAATCACAAATATTATAACTGGGTCATATACACCCAAAAGAAGGTGTATCATAAGATTTCCCATATTTTATTTATTGGTTTGGAATAATAGTGAGAATTGTTAAGGGCCTATTTGGTAACCATTTCGTTTTCAGTTTATATTTACAAAAATTTAAAAACTGTCATAAAAACTTGTTTGATAATTTTTTTGGTTTATAAATGGTTGTCTCGATTTATAAATTTGAGAAAAACTCAAAAAATGAGTTTACATTGGTTTTTAAACAGAATTTTTTTTTTTGGACTAACAATTTTTTTTTTCAATTAATTTTTTTCAATTAGTTTTTTTTCCAATTAATTTTTTTAATTAATTTTTTTTTTCAATTATAATGTGTATGATCCGATTGTCATAAATAATAAAAAATAAATATAAATATTTTTTAATTTTTGTTTTTAAAATTTTTCAAATATTTTGTTCCAACCAAACGCGTTTAAAGTTTATGTTTTTCTAAAAATAAACAAAAATCAGTTTATAAAATTTTTGTAAACATAAACTAAAAACGTAAACGTTGTCAAACGCTGCCTTACCATTTTGTATAACAGATCGACCATGACCTATTATTTTATTATTTTAAAAAAAAAAAAAACTTGAACTATTATCGGCCATGTTCTTTTATCTACTCAATAAAAATAAAATAAATCCTGGGACACGGATCTTTCTTTCTCAATTGTTAGATTATAAATTTTAATACATGATTTAATAATTAAAAATTTATTAAGACATGATGATCTATACTTACTATATATTAAGTAAAAGGGAGTTTTTAACCCCAAGGCTTGTGGGAGCTTCAATATCCCAATCTGAATTTTCTAAATTTTTTATATTTTTTTTAAAAAAAAAACTCAGTATTTATTGATTTGGTTAAAATTCATTGATATGCATTTATTAACTTTTTTCAATCCACATATCTTTTCACATGCCTGCATTTATTGATTTGGTCAAAATTTCTTAATCAGCATTTAAAATCCCCTCATACAAATAATAATAGATACAATCTGTGTATAGTTATTGCAGTACTATTTTCAACTTCTCTCATACACTATGGTTAGTGATAAGATTGTTAAATTATTTTTATAAAAAAAATTTTAAAATATAATTTATATATTAAAAAAATTTAAAATAAATATAAATATTTATAATTATTTCATGCATAGTACGGATTATATAGGCTAGTACATAATAATTGCAAAAAGGGATGGAAGAATTTGAGAGACAAAGTATTCTTAGCGAAATTATGAGATTCTCGAGATCGGAAAAGTTGCATAATTTTCATAGGTGCATTATTATAAAAAATAAAAAAAAAAACCTTGAATTATGTACCAAGTTGTTTTATCTACTCGATAAAAAACAAAATAAATAAAGAAAAATGCTTGGGAGCACTAATTAGTGCTCCCACTAATTAGGTGGCAGTGGGTCCCGCCAGTAATGATGTGATGTTTTGGTCTTGGAGTTGTATTTTTTTTTTTTTTTTTTTACTTTTTTAATGCATTAGTGCTATTAGTGGTGGTGTTTTTAGTGGGATGAATCATTGTTGATAAATAAATGCTGGGACACGGATCTTTTTTTCTCAATTTTAATATATGATTTAATAAGGGAATGGCTTCTGTTCAGTCCTTAATCGGACTGGACCGTGTTGTTGGATTCGTAAAGGCTCATCACAAGTCCCGTTTTGATAATCTGAACCGTTAATGTGTAGAACTCGTCGAGTACTATATGCCTGTAAAAAATCACGTTGATCGGATATCGATAGCTATGTGATCAAAACAAATTTTTGTCAACCGTTAATTTATTCACCGTCCATTTTTTTTTTTTACAAAACTGATTTGATCACATAGCTATCGATATCCGATTAACGTGATTTTTCATAAATAGATAGTACTCGACGAGTTCTACACATTGAACGGTTCAGATTATCAAAATGGGACCCGTGATGGGCCCCCACGGGCCCAACAGCACAGTCCAGTCCGATTAAGGACTGGACAGAAGCCATGCCCATTTAACAACTGAAAGTTTATCAAGACATGGGCTCTGTTTGGTAGAGCTGTGGGAAAGTGCTTATAGCTTATGCCTAAACAGCTTATAGCTTATAACTATGATCATAAGCTGATTTCTGACTTATAAATTAAGCATCTCTTGCCCCACTCAAAGAATAAGCTGATTTTTGACTTCCAAAAAGCTATAAGCTATAAGTTATAAGCTATAAGCTAAACCAAACACATCAAAATAGCTTAAATTAAGCTGAAAGTTGAAATAAGCAGCTTTTAAGCTGCACCAAACAGGCACATGATGATACATAATAATTGCAAACAGGGATGGAAGAATTTGGGACATAAGGGATTCTTAGCGAAATCCTTACATCCTCGAGATCAGAAAGGTTTGCATCATTATGCATGATGTTTCTTGTGTTAATGGATTTTCAATTATTAAATCATGTCATAAAATTTATGTACATCAAAATTTTATATGATCTAACAGTCAGGAGTGAATTATAAAAGAAGGATGGAAAAATTTAGGAGGTTAGGAGTGAATTATAAGAGAAGGGTGGAAACTTTTGGGAGATCTAAGCTTCTTGACCAAATTCTAACGCTGTGTTTGATTGAGAAATTTGAGAAAAGATTTAAAAAAGGAAAGGAAAATATGTGTGAAATTAGGTAAAATATAAGTAAATTTTATTCATATTTTACCTATCTTTTCCCTTTATCTTTTCCTTTCCAAATTTGCTAACCAAATACTGGGTATGGGTCTTGAGACTAGAAATGTTGTATAATTTCCGTAGTTGCACCACTTCAAATTTAAGATATTATGCACTTATTAAGGACTTTTCACAGCGAAAGTGTTCATGCAAGCTTGGTTCACTCCCTTTTAAGGTCTTTTCTAAAAAAAAATAGAAAGTAAAATAAAATATTGATGACCAAATTTCAAATGCAAAAGAAAAGCAAAGTAAGAGGAATGAAGGAAAGAAATATTTACATGCAACAGGATCCCAATTGAATCTTTCCAATCCCAGAAACTCACTTTTGCTGCTTCAGAAACAAATGCTAATAATGATGAGCAATGGAAACCAATCAAAAAGGACAAGGGAACGACCAATATATATGACTTTTCTTTGCCATTGACAACGTAGTCAATGAAAAGCAAGCGATCAAAATAATAAATAAATAAATAATAATAATAATTATTATTATTATTAGAGAAAATTAGTGAAACACCCCTCTCTAACTTTATATAGTAGGAGAGGTCCAAGATATTTTTTTTATTAGCTAAGATTCTTCGATGAAATTTTTATGTGATCATACCAGAAAAATTTCGAAATTTCTTTATATGGGGGTTGAAATTTCTGAGTCAGGCACAAATTTTTCTGAGTCGAATTTTCTGTATGAAAATGGTGAGGTATCCTAACGACTATGAAAATATTGTATATCTTTTATCTTATAAAATCTTAATATCAGGGATCTTTAAAAAAATTCTCTTTACTTTAAGCTCTCCTATGAAATAATAATTCCCTTACAATGATAAATGATAATTTCATTTAATATATTTTTTATTATTTTTTTAAATCAACCAAATAATAACAATATATATTTTGACTGAATAATTATTCGATTCGATTCTATTCTAAAGAACTAAACACTATTTTAAAGTGATAGGGTTAAGGGTTTGAGAGTTGAAAAATGAAATAATTATTGTACCTTTAACTTTTGTAAAATTAATCTCAATCTTCTGTAAAATCACTGCAAGATCAATGGGGGCTTTCCACAGAATCTCCTGTTCCAAAAATCATAAGATCAAAGGTTCCGCCTTTTAGTTCAAGATTTGTTAGGGGAAAAAAAGGTTTGAGAGGAAAAATCATAAATAAATAAATACATAAAATGCAGAAAAATAATAGGCACACAAGTCATAAGTTTAATTTTAAAATTTTTGGAATAATAGTTCCAAATTCTATTCTTTTGAGCCAAAATAACAAAATAATTTGAAAGATCATATTACCTTACTTATCGGTCTATTTGTCCACTATCCAATTAACTCTCTAAGTGTCAACTATTTATCCACGTGTCATCCCTTTATTTGTCTACATATCACCTGTGTATGTCAATTTCTGACCACACTGCCAATCAAGCACTCAGCTGGAGAGCACTGGCAGAATAGATTAAGCCCGAACGACCTGTCGCAAAAAGAAGAGATTCCGGCGGTGTTTCGTTCACCCAGGGACACTCTGACGATCAAGTCAGTTATTTCTCAAAGATAGCAAAAGGGCTTAACTCACTATTCAAAACATAAAAAGCATACCTTACACCCATGAGGGTGCCTCTTTTTTATAGCCAACACAAACCTAGTCCCAATAGAAGCCTAGCTTCAATGGATTTAGGATTACTGCTAATCTTGGACTCCTAGTAGGATTGGGATGAACTCTCTAAGAGTCTTATATTTACCCAAACTGAAGTCCTCTCTCATTATAGGACTCTTGTCTCTTATCCGCTTATCCCGGATTCCGGTATTCTCGCAGATAACCTCGGCCTAGCCGAGATCATCTTGACATCATGACCAGGACGCGTGGCACTTCGGTGACACATCGGCCACGTGTTGTCATTCAAAAATTATGTCCCCACAACTGCCCCCTAGGTTCTATTACCTCAGCATCCTGAGGTGATGGAACATATATCATTCCTTCCTTTAATCATGACTCCGGTTTAATTTCAGCTTGTAAATTTTTCTTAAAATTTCAACAAGTGTTAAACATGACCTCGGTTTAATTTCAACTTGTAAATTTTTAAAATTTCAACAAGTATTAAACATGTCATCGGTTTAACTTCAACTTGTAAATTTTTCATAAATTTCAACAAGTGTTAAACATGACCTCGGTTTAACTTCAACTTGTAAATTTTTAAAATTTTAACAAGTGTTAAACATGTCCTCGGTTTAACTTCAACTTGTAAATTTTTTAAATTTCAACAAGTGTTAAATATGACCTCGGTTTGACTTCAACTTGTAAATTTTTAAAATTTCAACAAGTGTTAAACATGTCATCGGTTTCATTTTAACTTGTAAATTTTTCATAAATTTCAACAAATGTTAAACATGTCCTCGGTTTAACTTCAACTTGTAAATTTTTCTTAAAATTTCAACAAGTATTAAATATGTCATCGGTTTAACTTCAACTTGTAAAATTTTCTTAAAATTTCAACAAGTGTTAAACATGACCTCGGTTTAACTTCAACTTGTAAATTTTTAAAATTTCAACAAGTGTTAAACATGTCCTCGGTTTAACTTCAACTTGTAAATTTTCTTTAAAATTTCAACAAGTGTTAAACATGACCTCGGTTTAACTTCAACTTGTTAATTTTTAAAATTTCAACAAGTGTTAAACATGTCCTCGTTTGACTTCAACTTGTAAATTTTTCATAAATTTCAACAAGTGTTAAACATGACCTCAGTTTAACTTCAACTTGTAAATTTTTCTTAAAATTTCAACAAGTGTTAAACATGACATCAGTTTAACTTCAACTTGTAAATTTTTCTTAAAATTTCAACAAGTGTTAAACATGACATCAGTGTTAAACATGACGCTTGTTGAAATTTTAAATTTACAAGTTCAAGTTAAACCGAGGTCAATTTGGCGCCGTCTGTGGGAAAGAAAAGAGAATAGATGGCTAACAACGGACAGAAAAATACCTAGAAAGGAGAGCAGAACACAGTTCCTGTAGTCCCTCAGCACAACAGGGCAAAAGGGCATTCTCACCGGCCTTCACGGGAGGTCGGGCATGGAGAATGATGCTTGGGAGTTGGAATTTACAAGCTAAGGTTGGTTTAACACTTGTTGAAATTTTAAAAATTTACAAGTTGAAGTTAAACCGAGGACATGTTTAACACTTGTTGAAATTTTAAAAATTTACAAGTTGAAGTTAAACCGAGGTCATGTTTAACACTTGTTGAAATTTTAAGAAAAATTTACAAGCTGAAGTTAAACCGGGATCATGATTAAAGGAATGAATGATATAGGTTCCATCACCTCAGGATGTCGAGGTAATAGAACCTAGGGGGCAGTTGTGGGGACATCATTTTTGAATGACAACACGTGGCCGAGGTGTCACCGAAGTGCTAGCCGAAGTGCCACGCGTCCTGGTCATGACACCGAGATGATCTCGATTAGGCCGAGGTTATCTGCGGAAATACCGAAATCCAAGATAAGCGGATGAGGGACAAGAGTCCTAGAATGAGAGAAGACTTCAGTTTGGGTAAAGATAAGACTCTTAGAGAGTTTATCCCAATCCTACTGGGAGTCCAAGATTAGCAGTAATTCTAAGTCCATTGAAGCTAGGCTTCTATTGGGACTAGGTTTGTGTTAGCTATAAAAGAGAGGCACCATCATGGGTCTAAGGTATGCCTTTTATGCTCTGTCTAGTGCGTTAAGCACTATTGGTTATCTTTGAGAGATATTTTACTGACTTGATCGTCGGAGTGCCCCCGGGTAGACGACCCACCGCCGGAATCTCTTCTTTCTGTTGCAGGTTGTTCGGGCTTAACCTATTCTGCCGGTGTTCTCTAGTTGAGTACTAAGTTGGCAGTGTGGTCGGAAATTGACACGCACATCACCTATTTGTCTCGTAATCTATCTATCTGTCCATATCGCCACCACCATTTGTCTACATATTACCTATTTGTCCCCTAATCTATCCATCTGTCCATATCACCACCACCACCACCACCACCAACTGGCAAGGCAATGATCCAACAATAGTGGGATAAAAATAGGAAAAAAAAAAAATTCTTCAAAACAATAATTTATCTTTCTCACCAAATAATTTTATAAGTCATGTTCTTATCTCCATAAAAAATCAATTCTAAGACCCAATGCATGATCCCATAGAAATAGACTTATTCCCAACAAATTCAAAAAAGAAAATAAGGATTTGGATTAAAAAAAGGGGGGAATTACACTGACATGGTGTCAGTGAAATGTATTTACAAGAAGAATAATACTTTAGACCCCCTCAAAAGGGGCACCCCCTCACCCCCTTTGACATGTGTCAGGGGTGATTGGATGTGCAGGAAAAAAAAAAAGAAAAAGAAAAAGCAACCAATGAGAGTGAGAGGGGGTGAAAGGGGGTGATGGGAAAATGGTCTCTATCATTGTTGTTACAAGAAAGTAGAAAACATCACAAATATTAATAATTAATATCATAAACTTTTTCATTAATATATAATAATTTTTTAAAAACCACCCTGAGAAATAATTCCCCCTTAAAAAAATGGTGAAAATCCATAAATTTTGTTAGATTCTAATTTTGAATTAATTTTTTCTTTTTTTAGAAATAAAAAATAGTCGTAAAGGCATCAAATTTTGTCAAACTCTAAACCAAAGCATCGATATTCAAATATCGAATGAATCAATCCAAATCATCAATTCATGATGCATATTATAAACTTATGAATTTTAGAATCCTAGTAATTAATTGATGCCTATTATCTAGATCAGAAAAAAGAGAAAGCAACGCTGAAGGAACAAAAAAAAAAAAGAGCGAATATACCTTATCTATGCGTTGAATGCAAAGCCACTGGAATCGGAAACACAAGCCACTGGAATTTCGGTTATAATTTGTATGTTTCTGAAGGAAAATGGGTGGTCGGTGAAGGGGAATTAGGTAATCAGAGATGGCTCTCCTCTTACTTCAGCCAACAACATACACAAACAAGGACTTAATTCTGATCCAAATGATTTTTCTTTTAAAAGAAAATGAAAGAAAATTAAGAATCAAAATAGGAAAAGTAGCATTCGTACTGGTTTTAGGGTCCACATTGCAGAGAGCGCCATTGCTAACTTGGGGAAGTCTAGTTATCTTTTGAGACGTTATTGGTTGGTGCATGATTAGCGTCACGTGACGCTTTATATGTATTGTAATTAGTGAAAAGAATAGAACTTATGATTTCGTGTTGCGTGATTAGAAAATATAAGGGAGCATAATAGTTTGTGATTGGTGAGGATCACAGTCATGTGACTCCCCAAGACCAATCAATAATTTTTCCTTTTGCAGATCTTGTCCGAATCAATTTAGTTTTTAGTTCACGCAAATATCATTTTATCCCAACTTTTCATGCGTTTTTCAATTTGATCTCCAAACTTTCTGAACGGTGCCTAAATATTACATAGTTAACCCACTAATATATACTTTATTAGTCTATTTATTTGTATTATTTTAGAGTTTTGTGTGATTTTATGTATTTATGCATATTTTGAACGTTTGTACATAAATTATTACAAATAATATATTTTAATATTATATTATAAATAAAATAAAAAATAATAATAATAAAAAATAAAAACCTTACTGTGATTCATCCCACCGTTAAAAAAGACAAGAAAAAGAAAAGAAAAAGGGAAAGAAAGTTGGTCCGCCAGTTCCATTTAATTATTGTTTATTTTATTATTATTATATACATAATAATCAAAAGGAAAAAAAAAAGACAAAAGAAAAAGAAAAGAAAAGGAGAAAGAAAGTTGGTCCGCCACTTCCATCTAATTATTGTTTATTTTATTATTTGCTTTTATTTTGCAAGTTTATAAATTGAGGAGCTCGGGTGAGGCATGGACACACGGAGGGAAAGAGGATAGCAAAAGAGCTAGGAAGAAAAATTAGTGAGAGAGTGTAGAGTGTTTCTTTTGTAGTGTGATAGTTCTACAATTATGTGGAACTAATTTCCTAATCTTAGGGTTAAGATGAAACTCTAATAAAGTGATTAGGAAATTAGTTCAACATAATTGTGTCATACCTCAATCAAAACAATGTTTTCTTTTACTACAAAAATAAAATTTCTTTTACTAGACTTCTTTTTTTATTTTTAGTTTTATACTTAACATGATTTTAAAATTAAATTATTATTTGTAAGTTATTTAATATAATAACATTTTGGTTTATCTTATACCTATACTTTCGGCATTAAATGTCAATTGTATATTGGATCTTAACAAATTAAACTATTTAATCAATTTTTGTATTACTTCAAATTCAAAATAAATATTTTTTTATAAACGTATCAAACAGTACTCGTATCTTACTTTTTTTGGATTTTACCGTATTGACATACATGTATCGTATTAGTACCAGTACTCATATCCATATATGTGCTTTATAAATCTCAAATTATCTCAAGTCAATCCTGAAAAAACTTATTGAGTCGAAAATTTCTTAACTACTCTGTGTGTGCGCGTGCAATTGTAACTAGTTTATTCCCTAAATTAATTTCAATAGAATTGATCGACTAATAGTAATTTCAAAATTGAGTGAGAAAAAAATTTAAAATTCAATTAGCATCTAAAGAATACTCAACATCACTAATACTCAATTTTTTTATTTAAAATTTAAAATTTTCATTTTTGAGATAAAAAATATTAATTATATATATATATATATATATATATTTGGAGGGCTAATTGATTTTTAAGATATAGTTTGAGAGGTAAAATGAAGTTCCAAATGAAATTTGGTATCACGTCAGCAAGTTCCGTTTGATTATAGACGAAATGTAATGGTAGAGACCAAATCGATTAAAATTTCAAAAGTTTAAGGGGTAAATTGATATTATAGGAAGTGATATGGTCGTTTACACACCAAAATATATTAATTAAAACCGCGTAATAACCACTATTCCGAAGTATAGCGGTTGAGAACGGATGTCAAACCACAGAAATTATGAAAATTGACTTTAATTTAAAGATTTCTGACTAGAAGATGGAAAATAATAAAAGGAAAACCTTAGAGCTTAGAATCCACCACTAATCTTATAATTGAGAGTTGTTCGTATTTAGATTGTAGAAAATCATTGAAATAGGTACTTCGATGTGTCTTGGTTGGGACACATCACTTGTAAAGATTTGTGTTTTAAAATTAGAAATCGCTTAGTATGGATCGTTACCGTTAAACTAAGGTTGATGCACAACCTGTTTTACTAAGTATGACTCGTCTAACAATTTTATTACACAAGCATGAAAATCATTTGTATAATATGTATTCATGAACACATAATTTGATAAAACAACATTTGCATAAAAATCTAAGTTATACAATAGTATCCAAATCAATTAAAATTCTAGAAAGCTAAATACAAATTACCCTATCCGTCGTTGTCCGTACTCCTTTCGTCCGAGCTCCGTGTCTATCCGATCAACCTGAGAATACAACGATGATGAACTACTTGGCGGTGTGTTGCCGAAAAATCCCTCCGACGGTCAAGTTAGCATACACTCAGAGAGAGAGAAAGAGAGAGAGAGAGAGAGAGAGAAATTCAATCAATGTCCAATTGTATCTCACCAAATGATGTTCCATCCCCGTATGGGGGGGGGGCGCAGTCATGCTTATATACTTTCTGCACTCAACTCTGCACCCATTAGTTTCTTGACACGTGGAGTTGCTCTCCCATCTGTCAGCACAAATCCAGCGAACACCACCTAACCAAACCGCCAGACAACATTAGTGGGAACTCGGCAGCCCGGCGGCATCACCTCGGCCTTCCACTACCGTGCTGCGTAACGAGTCCGAGTGCCCCACTCGCCGAGCTCCATAACAGCTGAGCTCGGTAGCATTCCGACAGAGCCGAGTCCAAGACATAGCGAACCGGTGAGCAGAAGACTTCCCCGCCGAGCTGCACGTGCGAACCATGGAATCCGGGTTGGCAGGCGATTATCTCGGCCAAGTAAGCTCGGTCCAAACATGGGACCTGGACCTCGGCCCTGGGCCTCGACCGAGCAAGACCAACTCCAGGGAAGACCCAGTTAGCTCGGCCTAAATAAAGGGCCTGAGCCTCGACCGAGTAAAGCCCACTCTGAACAACCCCAAGTTAGCTCGGCTTAAACATGCTTGGCCCTATCCTGTCCGGCTTCTACCACGGCCCAAAGCCAGATTATAAATCTACCTCTCAATTGCCCCTTAATTCCGTCCGTGCAAGCGTGACTGGGATTACATGATCCGACCGGGGTAGACTCTCCCTCAATTCTTAGTTCGCAAGACGTCAACCGCGCTAATCGATATGCTCGATTTCTTGATTTGCTCGGTCGACGTCTCAACTCGCCTTCCTGTCTCCTCAATACTGACGCCGCCGTCAATAGGGACACGCGTCGATCATTTATTGGCCTCGAGCAGCCAACCCAGACGTCTCTTCACATTCAAAATTTTGGTGGTTCTTTTCTCCTATAAACACGCCACATCCCCCTTTCATTTTCTTCTTACTGTTTCACCTTTGTTCCAGACGAACCAAGACTGCCGTGCCCACCCTACTACCAAGCATCATTCCAGCTCTCGACTGCATTTGTACTCGAAGATTTGACTTTTGCCTCATTCTGGTAAGTTCTTCGAATCTCTTCATTGCTTTTTCATTTGGTATTTCTCATCTTAGGGCACAAAAACTATAGGTTTTAGAATATAGCTCCCCAAAATTCTCTTCTGCCCTGCTCTCGTTACTGTTCTTCAACTTCAGTGATGAACACATGAAGATCTGGGGCGGACCGGGCTCCAGGTCTTCTTTTGATCCCAAAAAACACCGAAACCGAGCAAGTTACGAGTTTACAAAACTCATGTAGAAACCGAGGTAACGGAGTGCTGGACCGCTCGACTGGGCTAAAATCTGGTCCGCTTGAGCGGCCGAGCTTCTGGTTTACCTCTGTGACCGAGATGGATTGGTACACTATATGACCGCGCTAAAGTCAAGCTCGTTTTGCGCGACCGCGCTCCCACTTACACTTACACTCCTTTTACTGCAGAGTCCAAGGGGACCGCGCACCAACACTAAGGCTCTCAAAGACGGAGCAGCCATCAAACGAGAGTTTTTTTGCCAAACCAACACATCCGTGCTAAAACCAGCCAGCTACATATGGGGCGCTACCGCTTCCTGGTTGACACGCCGGTCGCTCTAGCCGCGTTCCGAAAAGAATATGATGTCCCCGTCGACGTACATCTCGAGCTCGGTGCCGAGGACACAACCCCTTGGGGCAGACTAGACCAGTGCCCTTTCACCGTGCTTTCCATTATCGAAGGCGACCTTCACTTCCCGGTCAATCCCCTCATGTGTGAGTTCTTGAGGTGCACTGGGCTAGCACCAACGCAAGTCTCAACCAACACTTATAGAATAATTAACGGAATAGCCGAGCTGAACAACCGGCTAAGAGTCAACCTAGGTTTAACCGAGATACTTCACCAGTACACCCTCGGGCATACAGGCGATGGACTAAACTACTACCTCAAGATCAGACCGGGCAAGGAGAAGATAGTAACCGGCACTCCAGACAAAGATATGCACGACGACGACTTTTTCTGGGTGTCTAGAAACTATGAAACAGCCGACGTGCCCCGCTGTACATCAGTAAGAACTTCGGTTCAACATGTAAGCTGTGCACGCTGCTTGGTCAAATTCTTTTCCTTCACTATTCTGTACTAATACCTTTTCTTCTTTGCAGCCATCGAAGCTTTGCAAGCCAACTACCATTATCCCAACGAAGCAGCCATCAGAACCGTACTGCAATACTGTAACCGAGATTGCCACAAACTTCTCGGCTACGTACCGACCTACAGATACTCCGCTCCTCGCCGAAGTAGAGTAACAGACTTCCTTCGAGCGCCGTCTCCACCTCCCGATCCAACACTACCGGATGTGCCCCTAATCCGGCTGACAGAAGCAGAGGAGATGACCAAACGAAGTCGTATAAAAAATCTCATCACCGCTACATCCACCGAGCTGCCGAGCATCCCTTCCCGCGCAGCTGTCGCCGGTCAATCAAGCGGGGCCGTAGTTGCGTTGGTGTCAACTGCCGTGGTGCAGTCAAGCAAGGAAAGTCGCCGCATCGGGAAAAGGCCTCGCATCGCTGATCCCTCAGCCGAGCTCGTTGCAGAGCTAAACACCGAGCAACCCGCAGTCACAACTGAGCCAACACCTCCTTGGAAGCCACAATTCAAGCACCGGGGAAAAGAGATCCCGGCCAGTGCTTCGGTCAAAGGAGATAAAGAACACCTCCTCGCCTTCGATCTAACAAAAGCCCTGCTCCTGCCGAGCGATGTGACCGGCAGCGACCAAGTGCTCAACACCCGGCTCGTGAAGTCCTCGGTCAAGTCTATGACCCAGGTAAGAATTTTGAATGCTTTACTCAAATTTTTCCAAGTGTTTGCTTGGTTTCCTTTCTCTAATCAAACTCTCTTCTTGCAGGCCATCCAGAAACAACATCTGGTGATGAAGCGGATCCATAGACTCCGACAGAAAGCGACCGACGCTGCCAGCCAGGTTGAGCATCTGCAGACCGAACTGGGACGGTCAAAGGCCTCTTTGGAGATTGCAAACACAAACAACTCCAAATTGCTTGGCCAACTTGGAGCCGCCGAGAACAAAAGGGACGCTCTCTAGGCCGAGCTGGAAGCATTGAAACAATCGAGGAAGGATGAGGTGGATGCGGCCAACAACGAAGGTTTCAATGAGGCCGAAGAAAGCTACACCAAGTAGGTCGAGGCCACCAAGGACATATTCTTCAAGTCCGGTTGGAAGGCTACTTGCGAACAGCTCGGCCAAGGATCTGGAACCGACGTGTTTGCCTCTCCCCCAGTTGCCTTTCTGCCGACGTACATGGTGCCGTACGCCAACGACGTCTTCAGTGCATTGCAGGCTGAGGCCGAGGAGGAAGACGGGGACGAAGCCGAGGAAGATGCCGAGAGAGAAAACCACGCAAAGCAGGCCGTCCAAGTGGAGACCGGTGTCTAAGAAACCATAACCACGGTCAACCTGGAGGCAACTGCAACCGGGGATGACTTCGCTGACCTTTCCCCCTTAGTTTAGTTTTCTTTTCTTTCTTTTTAAGAATGTAACCGGGCTGCCTGGCACAATTTATGTAATTCGGTTTCACATCAATGAAAAGTTTTGATTTCGCTAACCGTCGCACTGCTTGTTGGACTGTGTTTCATCAACTCGGCAAGAACCTTTAAATAAAATGTCAACTACTTTAGCCGGGATAAATCACCTCGGCTAAATCTTTTGAGTTGGACAAATCACCAACCCCTTTAGCCGAGACAAAGCATCTCGGCTAAAGCCTGAGTAAATCAACTCATTCTACCAGAGTAAAACATCTCAGTTGAAACCAAAGAGTTGAGTAAATCATCAACTCATTCAACCGGAATAAAACATCTCGGTTGAAACCAAAGAGTTAAGTAAATCATCAACTCATTCAACCGAAGTAAAACATCTCGGTTGAAACCACAGAGCTGAGTAAATCATCAACTCATTCAACGGGAGTAAAACATCTCGGTTGAAACCAAAGAGTTGAGTAATCATCAACTCATTCAACGGGAGTAAAACATCTCAATTGAAACCACAGAGCTGAGTAAATCATCAACTCATTCAACCGGAGTAAAACATCTCGGTCGAAACCACAGAGCTGAGTAAATCATCAACTTATTCAACCGGAGTAAAACATCTTAGTTGAAACCAAAGAGCTCAGTAAATCATCAACTCATTCAACCGGAGTAAAACATCTCAGTTGAAACCAAAGAGTTGAGTAAATCATCAACTCATTTAACCGGAGTAAACATTTCGGTTGAAACCACGGAGTTGAGTAAATCATCAACTCATTCAACCGGAGTAAAAATCTCGGTTGAAACCAAAGAGTTAAGTAAATCATCAACTCATTCAACCAGAGTAAAACATCTCAGTTGAAACCAAAGAGTTGAGTAAATCATCAACTCATTCAACCGGAGTAAAACATCTCGGTTGAAACCACAGAGTTGAGTAAATCATCAACTCATTCAACCGGACTAAAATATCTCGGTTGAAACCACAGAGTTGAGTAAATCATTAACTCATTCAACCGAAGTAAAACATCTTGGTTGAAACCATAGAGTTGAGTAAATCATCAACTCATTTAATCGGAGTAAAACATCTCGGTTGAAATCTCAAAGTAGGCATCGAAAACAACAAAATGCTTCAGCAAAGAAAAGTCACTTCTATTATATTGACAAAAAGAGTATTACATTCAATCGTACAGGAAAAGCAAGTCCTTCCACAAAAAATTACATAAGAACGTCAAATGCTAAAAAAAGTACAGTTTGAGGTTGGCTGCATTCCATGGTCGAGGTATGCCTTTTCCTTCCAAATCTTCCAAGTGGTATGCCCCCTTGCCCGCCTGTCACGACCCAAACCCGGCCCTATGGGTTTAGCACCGTAACCGGCCAGTAATCCGAGATTACCGAAGGCCTGCTTAACAGTAGTACAGTAAAACAAGTTCAGGCCTGGCGGAAGCCAATACAGTAAATAAATAATGTCCATTGAGCTGTGACAGTCTGTATGCCAAAAAGATTTTTCATGCATTCACACGTTCAGAACAGTACAGTCTATACAAAATTTACAGTCACACAGTACAGGGACCTAATCCCTTGATAACAGTACAGTTAGTAGTTGACAGTCTATACAGTAATCCAAAACAGTACGGAGACAAACGGGGGAAAAACAAAACACCCCAAAGCCATAGCATGGCAACTCGGAACCTCGCAGTGAGGCACATAGGCTGGCTTGACAAAACTGGAGTCTAACCTACGCTCCTAGCTCCGATCTGGTGGCTGAGCACCTACATATATATATAAACAGTGAGCTAAAGCCCAGTGAATAACATAATACGTAAAGAGGTTAAGAATGAAATGTCCTTACAGTAATGAAAACAGTTCATTTAACAGTATTTCAGTCTTTCAGTCAGAACAGTTATTCAGTCATATGTGGTACATCCATTAGCATAGCAGTAAACAGTAGGTCTTAAAGACCGAACAGTAATGATGGCCATCAATCAGTAAACAGTAGTGGTTCCACGAGGGAACCAACAGAGATCTCTATAACAGTAACAGTAAACAGTAGGTGCTAAGGATGCCACAGTACAGTTCAGAAATAAAGGACATACATTCATTCATTCAGTAATCAATCATATCAGTTCAGTAAACAGTTCAATTCAGTATTCAGAAAATATTCATTTTGAACATATCTTTACACAATTGTTACTCACAGAGTTCTGGGCTACAGTAAGCTAGAGCGCGTCTCCCAGTCGCCAACCCTACACAGTTCACAGGTTGAACACACACTAAGCTACACAGTTGGGAAATATCATAACTTAATCCCTAATTTGCCTTGGTGTGTTCTACATCTATATCCTCATTAAGATGCCTTAAACTAGGCCTAAGAATGCCTAGAATGGGATGAGGATGCAAAAATACACTTAGAAAAACATTTTGCAAAGTTTGCTGAAAATAGGAGCCTCGCTCGAGCGAGCCTTCCTTCGCTCGAGCTAGCTTCCAAAATCAAAGGCTTCGCTCGAGCGAGCAATCCTTCGCTCGAGCGGTCTGTCGAAACAGTAAAAATACTGGATGTTGTGATTTTACGCGCGATGGTCGCTCGATGCTCGCTCGAGCGGAGCCCTGGACAAAGGTGCTCGCTCGAGCGAAGAAGCCAAATCTGGAATTTCCAGATTTGCCTCCCAGCTCAAACCAAGCATTCTACAACCACTCTAAACTCGACCTCTTGGGCCCAAATTCTGGAAAACATATCTAAATTCATTGTATAACAAGTTTCAAAGCTCAATTTATGAACTCAAGCCCCAAAGGTGAGTCAATTAAAACCATTTTTCAAACCCATTTTTCATAAACATGGAGAAATGCAAACATGCATGAAATCCAACCATTTTAAAGCTCCAGTGCTTGTTCGAATGAACTCATTTCTTCAAGAACATGGTGAAATCATGGACTCAAGCCTAATTATGAACATGCATGTGCAATTTGTCATGAACTCAACTCCAAATTCATCAATTCAAACATGCATGCATGATTTCTAGTATAATTCACCATGTATGAGCTACAACATGACTTAATTCTAAAATGAAGCATGAATCATGCAAGAATTAGCCCTATGACAACAACAAGAAGATGAATGTCCTACCTTAGTCTTGTATTCAAGGTTTAAGAGCTCAATTTTGCCAATTTACACTTCAATTCCTCAAGGTTCAAGCTAATTCCCCAAGTTCCAAGCAAATCCACAAAATGAACTCAATTCTCTCCTATTTCCTCTCTTGGTCGGCTAATATAAGGAAAAGGCTGAGGAAATGGTTTTTGATCAAGCATATACAAGTCTCTAAGTGTGTGAGGTAGTGGCCCACTTAGTGGCAAGTTTGGTAATAAGTCCAAGTTAGCGATTTATCACTATTTAATCTAATTTAATCATTCCTAATCACATTTTAGATAATATACTATTAAATCACATAATTCCACTGATCATGAAACACTAAACAATTTTCAGTTCAGTCGCCGATAAGCCTTCAATTCGCAATTTAAACATAAACATACCAACAGAAAATCAAATAATCGAACAGATAAAAATGCAATACAATAGATATGCTTAGTCGATTCAGTTCCAATTTTTAATCAGTCCGTTCAGTACTTCAGTTAGTTCAATTATCTGTCATAAGCAGTCCAGTTTAGCAATAATCAGTAGGTAATTCAGTAATTTATCGGTAAACGGTATGGGGGTTGTTACACCGCCAGACCGGTTATCTTGTATGGCCCTTCCCAGTTTGCCCCTAGCTTTCCTTCGCCCGGCACCAAGAGTGTTGCCCATGACCTTTCCTTAAACCCCAGTCACCCACTTTAAACGGTCTGGGGTGCACGGTTTTTTTTGTATTTCCTGGACAATTCTTGTTGGTATGCGGGCACGTGGATCAAAGCTTTTCTCTCGGCGCTCTTCAGCTAGGTCCAATTCCAGGGCGACTGCTTCAGAGTTCAACTCGGGTTCAAAATTTTCACTGCGGATAGTGGGCATGTCGATTTCCAATGGGATGACCACCTTCATGCCTATGCCAGGGCAAAAGGAGTTTCCCGGGTAGATTGCCTCGGGGTCGTTCGATATGCCCAAAGGGCACTTGGGAGTTCTTCGGCCCATTTTCCTTTGGTTTTCTCAAGTCTTTTCTTCAACCCATCAGGAATGGTCTTGTTTGATGCTTCGGCTTGGCCGTTGGACTGCGGGTAAACCAGGGTGGAGTTGTAGAATTCGATCTTCAATTCCTCACAAAATCCTCTGAATAAGCAGCCGTCAAATTGGGTGCCATTATCAGAAATCAGAATCTTGGGGACGCCAAACCGTGTTACCACATTCTGCCAGACAAACCGTTTGACGTCTTTCTCCTTGATAGTCGCTAAGGGCTCAGCTTCAACCCATTTGGTGAAGTAATCCGTAGCTGCAATGAAGAACTTCCGGTTGCCTGGTGCCGTTGGGAGTGGTCCCACTATGTCTAGTCCCCACATCGCAAAATGCCAAGGGCTTGTGAGGGGAAGAAGTTCTCTGGCCGGCTGGTGAATTTGGTGGGCAAACTTCTGGCACTTCTCACATTTTCTAACATATTTTTGAGCGTCCGCTTGCATGCATGGCCACCAATATCCTTGCGAGATAGCTTGGTAGGCCAAAGATCTTCCCCCAATGTGACTTCCGCATATGCCTTCATGAATCTCGTACAGGAAAGCTTCCACGCTATTTGGGTGGACACATTTGAGGTAAGGACCGGTATATGACTTCTTGTATAAAGCATCTGATGAAGAGAGCCAAAATCGCTCTGACTTCACCTGGATTTTATGTGCTTCCTTTTCATCGGCCGGAAAGGTCCATTCTTTGAGGAAGAGGATAATAGAGTCTATCCAAGAAGGACCAAGCTCGGTGCAGAGTACTTCTGTCTACTCAGGTTCCTCGATGCTAGGCCTTGGGAGAAACTCAATCAGAAGAGGGCTGGGAGATGTTCTGTCGACCATGGAAGCTAGACCGGCTAATTCATCTGCACGGCCGTTTTCTTCACGACCAATTTGTTGGACTCTTATGGCATGGAATCGCTTGATATGTTCTCATACTAGAGTTTGGTACTTGGCCATTCTGTCGTCTTTGGCTTCATAAACCCCGGACACTTGGTTGACAATAAGTTGGGAGTCACTGTAAACCATCAGCTCGGATGCGCACAATTGGGGCACACAACTGTCGTCTCAGCCTCGTTGTTTGACGCAGGGAATCCGAGGGTGATAGAGTGCTCGATGGTCAGACCATCTGGCGGGATCAAAACTATGTCGAGCCCGGCACCGTAACGATTTGAGGCTCCATCTACAAAAAGTTTCCACATTTCACCGACAAAGAGCTTCCAACACTCTGAGGGGTCCTGGGAGGTTTGAAGGTTGATGGGATCACGGTCGCTCGGCTGTTCAGTTTCTGGTTTGCTGCTGTTCGATTCCATTTCAACCCCCCTCGGCGATGTGGTACCGGACCCAACAGGCTGGTCTGTTACGCCCAAGTCCAGCGTCGCATTGCTGAGCTGCAGTACTATGTCGGTTGGAGGTTTTATGGCGGGGCGCGCAAGTTTCGCGTCACCAACATCGTCCTGCTGTGCAATTTCTGTTGAGCTTGCATTCGCTTCCTCATCTACCGCGACAAGATCCACCGGGCATACTGGATAAATTTCGGGCGAGAATTCAGCAACAAAATCGGCCAATGTCTGTGCTTTTATGGCGGTTCGGGGTTGGAACTTGACGTCGAATTGTCCCAATTCGACCACCCACTTAAGGATTCGACCGGAGAAATCCGCCTGCTCGAACAAGGCTTTGAGGGGAAATTTGGACAACACAACGATTATGTGAGCATGAAAATAGTGGGCCAATTTCCTGGAGGCCATCATCAACGCCAAAGCAAGTTTTTCCAGCGGCAAGTACCTCAACTCTGCCGGTAGCAAGGTTTTGCTCACGTAGAAGATGGGAAAATGCTGGAAACCTTTTGACCGGACAAGCACTGCGCTAACTGCATGCTGAGAAATAGCCAGATAAAGGAAGAGTTCTTCTCCGGGCTTGGGTGTCACCAATAATGGAGCAGAAGACAGATACACCTTGAGCTCGGCCAAAGCCCTATCACATTCCTCGTCCCATGAGAACTTGGATTTCAGGGCTCGAAAGAAAGGGTGGTAGCGATCTGATGACCGGCTTATGAATCGGTTAAGCGCGGCGGCCATTCTGGCCAGATGCTGCACGTCCTTCACCGAGTTGGGCTGCTTCAATTCTTGTATGGCTTTGATTTGTGTGGGGTCCACCTCGATGCCTCAGTTCGTGACTAGGAAGCCCAGGAATTTCCCGGATCCCACGCCGAAGGCACATTTTGACGCATTTAGGCGTAGCTTGTACTGTTTGAGAATGGCGAACATCCCGGCTAGGTCGGACAAGTGGTCTGCCTGATGCCTGCTTTTGACCACCATGTCATCGATATAAGCCACCATCGTTCGGCCTAGCAGATGAGCGAACATTTTGGTCACCATCCTTTGGAAATTTGCCCTAGCGTTCTTTAAACCAAAAGGCATGACTCGATAGCAGAAGAGTCCTCTTGGGGTGGTGAAAGAGGTTATCTCGCGGTTGGGGCCATGCATGCAATCTGATGATAACCGCGGTAGGCATCCAAGAAACTGAGCCTGTTATGCCCGGCCGTTAGATCCACCAGCTGGTCTATTCTGGGCAAAGGAAAGCTGTCTTTAAGGTAACCTCGGTTGAAGGTCTTGTAGTCAACGCAAACTCGCCACTTCCTATTCTTCTTGGGTACGACGACCATGTTTGAAATCCACTGAGGGTAGTGCACCTCCTGAATAGCCCGTGCTTCAAGCAGGTTCCTTACCTCATCCGCGACTACCTCGGCATGATGAAGAGCCAATCTCCTTGTTCTTTAAATGACAGGGCGCGCATCCAGGAAGACATTGAGTTGGTGGCAAATAAAGCTTGGGTCAACGTCGGGCATGTCGTACGGCGTCCAGGCGAAGACTTCGATATTCGCCATCAAGAAATCTACCATCTCAGTCCTTTCTTGGGCGGTAAGGCTTGACCCTAGCAAAAAGAATTTGTTTGGATTTTTGATGTCAATCCGCACTTCCACCAATTCTTCAACAGCCTTGTACTCGGCCCTGGCACCTACATCTTTAAGGACTCCCTGGTCCTCCGGACCTTCAACCATTTGGACAAAGCCTTTGGTAGCTCGGCTCCCGTTCACTGCCACGAAGCATTGCTTCGACATGACTTGATTGCCCCAAATTTCCTCAATTTCCCCCATAGCCGAGGGGAATCTCATAACCTGGTGGTAGGTCGACGTTACAGCCTGCATAGCGTGAAGCCATCCCCTACCGAGGATCAGATTGTATGTAGACGGCACCTTCAATACCCAGAACTTCACCTGCTTGACCACGGATCCAGCTTTGACCGGTAAAATTATCTTTCCCAGAGGCCACTCCGATTACGAGTTGAAACCAACCAGTGGCGAAGTTGCCGGAGCCAAGTCTGTATCTCGGAGTTTGAGTTGCTTGAACGCATCGTAGTACATAATCTCAACCGCGCTTCCCTGGTCAATCAAGATGCGCTTGACATCGAACTCTCTGACGCGGAGGGTGACCACTAGGGCGTCGTTATGTGGCGTTTGAATGCGCTCTAGGTCCCTTGTGGAGAAACTAATCACGTCTTTCTCCTTGGTCTTGACCTTTTTGGCCGCGGGCTGGACTGACAAAACTTCTCTCATATGTTCCGCTTTTTTGATCATTCCTCGGAGCTCGCACACACACGCCGGCTCCACTATGCCGTGGATCACATTGACCACTCCTTGAGGGGGCGCTTCTAAGTCCTCCAAACCATTTGGATCAGCCGGGGTAGGATGCGCGGCTTTGACGCCCCCATCAATGTAAAGGTCTAAGTGTCCGGCGGCGACCAACTCCTCCAAGTGTTGCTTCAAAGGCAAATAGTCCTCTGTCCGGGGCCTCGCTCCCAATGGTATGTGCAGCGGTACCGCGGATTGAAGCCCTTTTGCGCATCGCCTAACTTAGCAGGAAACTAGACGTAATCCTCGTCACGGATTTCACTAAGTATGCGATAGATTGGAATCTTAAATACCGTGGTGATGCCTGTCCAGGCGTTCAGCCTTCTGTTAGCATCAGCCGCGTCATCGCAGGGATACTCTGCTCGGTCATTACGGCGACCCCTACCCCGGTTTCGATGATTTGGTCCACGGTCTGACTCCCCGGTGCGATCACTTGGACGGTTAGTCTCCTGTCCGACCGCGTGCACCTTGCCAGCTTCCCTTTTGTCTGTTACCACCGGATTTGTCTTCGCGGTGGATGCCGCCGCATCATCCTCTACTCGGAGGTGCTCATTGATGCGCTGCATTAATTGCCCCATGGACGTCGGCTGGTTCATCGTAAGCGAGTCCCTCAGCCTATGTCCGACCGGGAGACCACGCTTATACTGAGTGATTGCCAAGTTGATCGGGCAATCTAGGATCTCGTTGAAGGTTTCCCAGTACCTGGAGTTGTATGCCTTGAGGGTGTCACTCGACTTTATCTTGACACTTAGAAGGTGGTCCACTTCCTTTGGCGTTTTGGTGTTGGTTTTGAAATGAGTCACGAATGCTTCCGCCAACTATTGCCACCTCTCAATGCTCTCTTTTGGGAGTCTTTCAAACCATTTCAAGCCCAGTTTGCCCAAGCTGGATGGGAAAATAAGGCACATAAGTGCATCATTACGCCTCTGTCCGGCCATCACCTGCCGGAAGTAGCTTACATGCATGTACGGATCGCTTTTTCCGCCATAAAATGTAAACTTGGGCTGGTGAAAGCCCGCTGGGAGCGGCGTGGTCACTATTTCAAGGGAGAAGGGGGAGGCATTCAGCCTTGCAAGTCGGTGTCCAAAGGAACTGGCACGGCCAAACGGGGCGGTGGCATCATAACCTGTTCACTATGGCAACCTCCGTAAGATAACCGCTGGAACGTCGGCACCCGTTCGGCCTCCCGTCTGTGAGCTCGCTCCTTCAGGACATCCCGCAGGTCCTCTGAATGGACGGAGTAAGAATGTCCCGAAGTGGTCGCCGGACGTGAGGGATGGTAGGTACTATCTTGCACACTAAACTTCTCTGCAGGCGTGTCTAGGTCTCCACCCCTATAACTTCTGATGATAAAAAGGGAGGGAGTACGCCGCTGGCTCTGGCTGCCTGAACGGCAGGGTTGGGTGCGCTCACTGTGGTCTCCCACTCCAGCAACACCCTTCCCTTTGACCTGGCGTTTGAGAGCTTCCATCTCTGCCGCCATTCTCTGGATGACGGTGTCTTGGTCCCTTAACTTATGCTCCAGACGTCGAGCATGCGATTCTCTTCGCCGTCGATGTCCCTCTGGGCTCCGTGAGCGACCAAAACTTCTGGAGCGCTTATCTCGTGCATCTCTCGGAAGTCCTCATGGGGAAGTTTCCAGGTCCGCCATGTTCTGAACGGCGGGGAGTCTGTCTCTCCGTCTGGCTGATTCCGGGGTAACACCGTCAATGGTAGACAACGGTATTTCGTCGTTGTTCGCCATTGAAAGCGATCGGATGAGCTTGGAAGACAAGGTTTTGTCTATTGAACATTCCCACAGACGGCGCCAATTGTACGGGGAGGAAATATCCGTCGTTGTCCGTACTTCTTTCGTCCGAGCTCCGTGTCTATTCGATCAACCTGAGAATACAATGGCGGTGAACTACCCGACGGTGTGTTGCCGGAAAACCCCTCCGACGGTCAAGTTAGCACACACTCAGAGAGAGAGAGAGAGAGAGAGAGAAATTCAATCAATGTCCAATTGTATCTCACCAAATGATGTTCCATCCTATATGGGGGGCGCAGTCACGCTTATATACTTTTTGCACTCAACTCTGCACCCATTAGTCTCTTGACACGTGGAGCTGCTCTTCCATCTGTCAGCACAAATCCAGCGAACACCACCTAACCAAATCGCCAGACAACATTAGTGGAAACTCGGCAGCCCAGCGGCATCACCTCGGCCTTCCACCACCATGCTGCGTAACAAGTCCGAGTGCCCCACTCGCCGAGCTCCATAACAACCGACTCGTAGCTGCAGGCCTCCATACTCGAACCGTTATAATAGCAAAGTCGTTGGCAGTAGATGTAGGATGGCGAACCGAAGAGACCGCTTCCCGCCAAGATGTACGTGCGAACCATGGAACCCGGGTTGGCAGGCGATCATCTTGGCTAAGTAAGCTCGGTCCAAACATGGGACCTGGACCTCGGCCCTGGGCCTCGACCGAGCAAGACCAACTCTAGGGAAGACCTAGTTAGCTCGGCCTAAATAAAGGGCCTGAGCCTCGACCGAGTAAAACCCACTCTGAACAGGCCCAAGTTAGCTTGGTCCTATCCTGTCCGGCTTCTACCACGGCCCAAAGCCAGATTATAAATCTCCCTCTCACTTAGTATGGATCGTTACCGTTAAACTAAGGTTGATGCACGACCTGTTTTTACTAGGTATGACTCGTCTAACAATTTTATTACACAAGCATGAAAATCATTTATATAATATGTATTCATAAACACATAATTTGATAAAAAAACATTTGCATAAAAATCTAAGTTATACAATAGTATCCAAATCAATTAAAATTCTACAAAGCTAAATACAAATTACCCTAATCACTTGATTACGGTTTCATGTTAACCCTAAGATTAGGAAATATGTGGAACTATCACTCTACCAAAAAAAAAAAAAACATTCTCTACACTCTCACTGATTTTTCTTCCCAACTCTCTTGCTGTCCTCTTCCTCTCTGTGTCGGTATCTCACTCGAGCTCCTCAATTTATAAACCCACAAAATAAAAGCCAATAATAAAATAAACAATCATTAGATGAAAGTTGGGAGACCAACTTTCTTTCTCCTTTTTCTTTTTCTTTTTATTATTAGGTATATAATGATGATGTTGGATGGAAATGACGGTGGAGTGTATCATTGAAAGATTTTTATTTTATTATTATTATTCTTTTTATTCTATTTTATAATATAACATTAAAATATATTATTTATAATAATTTATGTATAAACATTCAAAACATATATAAATACACAAAATTATAAAATAATACAAATAAATAGACTAATAAAGTGTATATTAGCGGGTTAAATGTGTAACATTTAGGTATCGATTAAAAAATTTGGAGATCAAATTGAAAAACGTATAAAAGATTAGGGTAAAATGATATTTGCTCAAACTAAAAACTAAAACTGATTCAGACAAGTGAGATCTGCAAAAGGAAAAATTATTAATTGGTTTTGAGGAGTCACATGGCGGTGATCCTCATTAATCACAAACCATATGCTTCCTTATGTTTCTCAACAAGTCCCTTAAGTGGCCTGCCTCACCAGATCTTCCAAGTCTGCTTTGAGGGCTCTGCAACCTTGCGTTGTATGTCCGTTTTTTCATTGTGATACGAACAATGTCTGTCCGCGTTCTTCCCATAAACTCCCCAGGTTGCCTTGCTGGTGTTCTGAAATAGGGCTGGCTCCGAATTTTTCCTAGGACCTTTTGAATTGGAATTCGGAACACGGTTGTTACTCTGCTTGTTTAGCCCTCAGCTCTACCTCTGCTTTACTGAATCCGTTGTTACTTCGGCTTCGCTTCGGCGAGCCGTTCCCCGGCTCCTGTTTGACCTGCTTTGGTGCCGATGTATCCTCCTCGGCTCTGGCATACTTTTCAATCCTTACCATGAGTTCCTCCATGTTCTTTTGCAATGTCTTTGCCAAAGATTTCCGTAGTGAACAATCTTCTTTCAGGCCGTTCTTGAAAGACACGACCGCTACCTCCTGGTTGCATTCAGGTATTCGGTTGAACACCTCGTAGTATCTTTTTGCATAGGCCCTAAGGCCTTCATCCTTGCTGATCTTCAAAGCCATTAGAGAGTCCACCCTTAATGGCTGTAGCTTGTTTTGTCACGAACCTGGACACAAACATCTCGGCCAGGCCCTCCCACGTCTTGACGCTGCCCTTTGGTAATCTATGGAACCAGTCCGATGCAATCTCCCCAAAGGATGATGGGCAGAGCAAAGGCTCATTCCCACTGTATAACGCCATTGAGTTTAAAAATAATCCAACATGGAAGTTAGGATCTGACTTACCGTCATAGATTTGAAACCTCGGCATGCTGAATCTTTTTGGTGCTTTAAATTTGTCCAATTCCACCGAGAATGGTGTCCTCGGCTTGACGAATGAGTTTACCTCGGCTTCAGCGTTCTGTTCCCTCCTCTTGAGGTAGTTTCTCCAGTCTTCTTTACTCCTCCCCGGAGCTCGGCTATCTTTTGATTTTAGTCCCTTTGGCACACTACTCTCGCCTCGTGGTGTGCCCGTTTTGACCTTTCTTCATGGGTTGTGTCGAAGCAGAAAACCTGCTTTTGTACATGCCGATGTTCTCTGGGTTCCTGATCCTTTGTATGATACGTCCTCCGGGACTTCTCTTGTCTGGATTCCTCTCGCCCGACCTCCCGGAGGGCGGGTGAGTGTGCCTTTTGCTCGTGGAGCGTCGCGATGCTTCAGGAGTTATCTTCCGTCCTCCATTCTGAGTTTTAACTGTTGGGATTGGCGTATCCTGCAGTAGGTATGGCGGCTGCATGACATTGTTTTGCATCATGAAGTTGACGACCGACTGCAGGTCTGCCAATTTGTTTGCCAGGTCCTTGACTTCCTCATCCCTTCGTATGCACCTATCCCTCCATACCTAGAGGTTATCCTCCTTGTAGTATCTACCCTGGTCCGTTTTCTTCGAAGTGTCGCCCTCCTGGACAACGTCTTTCCCTCCGTGACCCTGGTCACGGGTTTTGTCGTTGTAGGTGTCTCCTTCGATATCAAGGTCAATAGGCCTGCCACTCCCAGTGGGAGTGTTGCCCCGACCTTCTCGTTTTGTGCGTTACTGGCCATCTATTCGTCTTACTTTCCCACAGACGGCGCCAAATTGTGTGAGTGATTTTCTGATCACACTGCCTATCTTAGTGATTCAGCGGTAAAAACACAAGCAGAATAGATGGCACAGATAATAACACAAAGACACAAAGGATTTAACGTGGTTCGGCAATAATTGCCTACGTCCACGGGAGGCCGAGGTAATTCACTATTGAATGAATGGTAAAAATTACAATTAACTCTCTGTAATTCTCTCACTCTCTAAGCATGTAGTTGTAAGTGATACAATTAGCTTGTAGTTGTATATGCTCTGTTCAAAATGATCAATCTCCCCCTTTATTCTTCTCAACCTCTCCATATATACCAGAAAAGTTAATGGAGAGGCCGCCAGCTTTTGAGCTGGCTGCCAGCCCACTGTTACGCTTTTGGCAGCTTTCCAGGTAAAAGCTCTTCATGGCTTCACATGGCCTCTAGTGGCCTCATGGCCAACTCACATGGCCTCAAGGCCAGGTAGTTGGTGAAGTGCTGGCCTCATGGCTGTACATCCACCTAACCAAGATAATATTTTGTATTAGCAGGTATGGTCGATCTCACAGTTACCTCGGCTTAATTCTTCTGATGGTAGCTCGGCCTTTGGAAGTGAGGCCGAGGTATGGGAAAGAAGAGGCCTTTACCCCAGATTAAGATATCTTCGGAAATAACCTCGGCAAACCTTAGATTACTTCAGCAAAAACTTACCGTGACACGTGGAACCTCGGCTGACACGTCGGCGTCACCTTGCCACGTGTTGATACACAAAAATATAACCCCACAATATGCGTCACGAATTGATGTTCTGGTTTAGAGTTTAACAGAATTTGATGCCTTTGCGACTATTTTGTAGTTCTAAAAAATAATAATAATTGAAAATTATAATCTAACAAAATTTTTGGATTTTCACCATTTTTTTATGGGGGAATTATTGCTCAGGGTTGTTTTTTAAAAAATTATTATATATTAATGAAAAAGTTTATGATATTAATTATTAATATTGTGATGTTTTCTAAAGGGCCTGGCTTTGGTCCAGTCCTTAATCGGACTGGACGGTGCTGTTGGGCCTGTGGGGGCCCACCACGGGTTCCGTTTTGAAAATCTGAACCGTTCAATGTGTAGAACTCGTCGAGTACTATATGCCTATGAAAAATCACGTTGATCGGATATCGATAGCTATGTGATCAAATCGGTTTTGTATAAAAAAAAAATGGACGGTGAATAAATTAACGGTTGATAAAAAACTGATTTGATCACATAGCTATCGATATCCGATCAACGTGATTTTTCACAGGCATATAATACTCGACGAGTTCTACACATTCAACGGTTCAGATTTTCAAAACGGGACCCGTGGTGGGCCCCCATGGGCCCAACAGCACCGTTCAATCCGATTAAAGACTGGACCAAAGCCAGAGCCTTTTCTAAATACTTTTCACTGACACCATGTCAATGTAATTCCCGCCTTTTTTTAAAATCCAAATCCTTATTTTCTTTTTTGAATTTATTGGGAATAAGTCTATTTCTATGGGATCATGCATTGGGTCTTAGAAATGATTTTTTATGGAGATAAGAACATGACTAATGAAATTATTTGGGAAGAAAGATAAATTATTGTTTTGAAGAAAATTTTTTTTTTTCTCTATTTTTATCTCACTATTGCTGGATCATTGCCTTGCCGGCTAGTGGTAGTGGTGGTGATATGGACAGATGGATAGATTAGGGGACAAATAGGGGACATGCAGACAAATAAAAGAATGACACGTGAATAAATAGTTGACACTTGGAGAGTCAGTTGAACAGTGGACAAATAGACAGATAAGTAGGGTAATATGATCTTTCAAATTATTTTGTTCTTTTGGCCCAAAAAAAAATAGAATTTGGAACTATTATTCCAAAAATTTTAAAATTAAACTTATGACTTGTGTGCCTTTTATTTTTCTTCATTTTATGTATTTATTTAATTATGTTTGTTCCTCTCAAACCTTTTTTCCCCTAACAAATCTTGAACTAAAAGGCGGAAAGTGTACAGCATTAAATGGTAAACTTGTCAGTTCCATAAGGAACCTCCGGCCGGGCACATATAACCTGTCAGTTTCATAAAGAAACCTCCGGACTGGGTATAGCATAACTTGTCAGTTCCGTAACGGAACCTCCAGCCGGGCACATATAACTTATCAGTTCCATAAGGAACCTCCGGACTGGGTATAGCATAACTTGTCAGTTCCATAAGGAACCTCCAGCCGGGTACATATAGCTTGTCAGTTTCTTAAAGAAACCTCCGGACTGGGAACTTATAAACTTATCAGTTCCACAAGGAACCTCCAGCCGGGTACATATAGCTTGTCAGTTCCATGAGGAACCTCCGGACCGGGAACTTGTAACATACTGAAATCTTAGCATAATGTCACAAATGCTTGTTATTGTTGGACAATCATTCATAGTAAAAACATAATATTCCATTTAACAGATCATATTTCATATACTGAAAATAATTTAACTTGAACATAACTTTACTAAGTTATTACTCACAGTGGGCGTTGATACACGTGGACGAAATCAAAGAGTCAAACAGTCTGTGGCACGAGACCTACATAACACATCACGGATACACACTTTGAAACATGCACTCCAATTGTACAAACTTACATCAACGATTCTAAGTGTGTACCTAACCCCGTTACCCTTAGTATGGAGCCTTAAACATGGCCTAGGAATGCCTAGGATGGAATGAGGGTGCAAAATTGCCTTAGAAAATATTTTTCAAAAGTTGCTGAAAATAGGAGCCTCGCTCGAGCGAGCCTTCCTTCGCTCGAGCGAGATTCCAAAATCAAAGGGTTCGCTCGAGCGAGAGTTCCTTCGCTCGAGCGATCTGCAAAGATGAAAAAGTACTGGTTGTTGATTTTTTCCGCGCGATGGTCGCTCGATGCTCGCTCGAGCGGAGCCCTGGACAAAGGTGCTCGCTCGAGCGAGGAATCCTTCGCTCGAGCGAGGAAGCAAAATCTGGAATTTCCAGATTTGTCTTCCAAGTTCGAACCAAGCATTCTACAACCCAAAACTCAACCTCTTGGGCCCAAATTCTGGAAAAACACTTTAAACACATAGTATATCAAGTTTCAAAAGCCAATTTGTGAATTCAAAGCCCAAGAGTGAGTCAATTGAAACCATTTTTCAAACCCACTTTCAAGAATAAACTTCAAACATGCCATGCATGAATTTAGAACCAATTTCCAGCTTCAAGCTTGCTCTAATGAGCTCAATATTTTGGAAACAAGATGAAAACATGAATTATAACAACAATATGGGCATGCATGTACTAATTCCATAAAATTAAACCTCCAAACTTGACTATATGAGCATGCATGCATGAAATGAGCTCTAATTCAACTCTTGGGAACCAATTTATGGTTCTACTCTTCAATTAAGCATAAGGCATGCAAGAACTAACTCAATCACAACAATGAGAAGGTAAAAACCTTACCTAAGTCTTGTAGTTCAAGCCTCGTAGTTCAATAATGGAGTCAACCTTCAATCCTCTTAAATTTCAAGCACAACCAAGCCAAATGTGATGAAATCAATCCTCTTCCTTCCCTCTCACTCTATATTTCGGTTGAGGCAAGAAATGGGGCTGATCAAATGTTTTGGTTCAATGCAATAAGGCTCTACAATACTCATAAACAAAGGCCCACTCAGTGGCATTTCCGTAATTACGACAAACTCTTTAATTGGCTTTATTTAATCTAGTTTAATCATTCCTAATCACATTTTAGATAAATATACCATTAAATCACATAAATTCCAATGGTTCCAAAACATCAATCTATTTTCGATTCGGCCGCCGATAAGGCCTTCAATTTGCAGTTTAAAGTTTAAAACACGAACAGATATTCTGACACCGAACAAATAAAAACACATAAATCATGCGATGCACATGCAATTAATTCTAGATTTCCCCTTAATTATTATTTTACATAATTACGTTCTAATTAGCGTTAATCAGGGTCGAGGTTATTACATGGTTCCTTCGTGAATTGTTTCAAGAATATCCCAAGCCTCTTTTGCTATTTCACACGTGCAAATTCGACGGAATTCTTCAGGTGTGACAGAGCAGAAGAGGGAGTTGAGAGCCTTGCTGTTCCAACTCGAGTTCTGGTAATCAGTTGTGTCCCATTTATCAAGGGGTTTAGGAATATCAATGCCATCTATAGTGACAATAGGTTCACTCCACCCAAAGACAACGCAGTGCCAAACTTTCTCATCGATGGATTTTAAAAATGCTCTCATACGAGCTTTCCAATAAGAATAGTTTGTACCGTCAAGTAAAGGGGGTCTATGAGTCGAGTTACCTTCACGAATAGAATCCATAATACTAGTCACACAAAATCACACTCCTATAGTTTTGATAAAAACAAAAGTTTTTTTGATAAAACAAAGAGTGACCTGCTCTGATACCAATTGAAAATCCTATGTGATTCGTGATTAGATAAAGATTAAAATATTCCAAACTCCAAAAATTCCAAAACACTCAATCTAAAATCATCAAGCACTTACGAGAGTGATTTTAGTTTGTTTGTTTTTAGGAATAAATAATAAATCAACACAAACGATTTTTTACGTGGAAAAATCACAATTGAAGAACCTTCAATTGTAATTAAAAACCACGGGCGAACCGCCACTAATCAATCCACTACAGAAGGACTACAAGGTTACAAAGAAACCATACAAATTACCCAACCCAGTCAATTTGTCTCTGAATCTTCTGTAACTCTTTCACCACGCCTTCGTCACGGAACTGATTCTAAAGTTGATTCCACAGCACAACTTTGCTTGTCGAATTAACGACTACGTAAAGAATCAAACGCCTTTTGAAACTTTACGTGTTGATCTTCGGATTCCACCGAAGAGAACACTCTTGAATATGTAGTATCAAACTCTTTGATGTATGAATTTCAACTCATAAGTTTAGAACTCTCTCAAGAACATCAAAGAAAACTCACAAGAACTCAGAAGAAAACTTCACACAAAACCCTAGGACTCCTCAACAAGATCTAGGAAAAGTAATCCTTGAAAAAGACCCAAACTGCGAATTTATAAAAACTGACATCGCGAGGTCCGCTCGAGCGTAGGTCTTCCCGCTCGAGCGGAGACTTCAAGATTTGTGACTCATATAGCCTTCCCGCTCGAGCGTCCATTGCCCCGCTCGAGCGGGGAATCACACCATCCAGTATCTTGGTAGACTGCACAGAATTGCTGAGGGCTTGCAATCCCCGCTCGAGCGTTACTTTCCCCGCTCGAGCGGGGAGACAAAAAACAGAAAAACCTGGAAAACTTTAACCTTGGTTTTGATGCACAGATTTTGACAACAAAAGGTCCTAACATCCTCCAACAACTTCTCAAACCATTTTAGGCCTAATTCACCTAAACTCAATGGGAAAATAAGACACATCAATGCATCATTCTGCCTATGTCCAGCCATACATTGCCGGAAATGGGTCACGAGCATGCAGGGATTGGTCTTTCCGTCATAGAGCACGAACTTGGGCTGGTGGAACCCAGCGGGGAGTGACATGTTCTCTATCTCAATGGAAAAAGGGGTGGTGCTCAGCCTCACTAAATCTCTATCTAGTGGCACGTGCGCAGCCTGTCTTGGCGGCGTCATTGCGACCTCTTCACTAGCGCGACCTCCATGGGTCAGCCATTGCAATGCTAGCACCCTTTGCGCCTCCTGCCGACGTGCTCACTTCTCCAGGACGTCCCTCAAGTCCTCCGATCGAGAGGAGTAAGAGTATCTCGATGTCGTCGACGAACGTAAGAGACGATAGTTGTTGTCTCATGTGTAGGGCTTCTCAGCTGACAAGTCAGAATCACCAACCCCATAGCTTCTGGTGATGGAGAGGGAGGGCATCCCTCGCTGGATCTGACTGCCTAAACAGCGGGATTAGGTGTGCTCATTATGGTTTCCCACCCCAGCAACACCCTTCCTCTTAACTTGTCATTTCAACGCCTCCATCTCCACTGCCATCCTCCGAATGATGGCATCTTGGTCTCTCAGTTTGTGTTCTAAGCGATGAGCATGCGACTCTTTTCGCTGCTAGTGCCCGTTTGGACTCTGTGAGTGGTCAGTGCTCCTTGCGCGCTTATCTCGCGCATCTCTAGGAAGCCCTCGAGAAAAAGTCTCCAGGCTCACCATATGTAAAGAAAAAGCGATGGCGGTGGTAGATGGTTGTGATTAATGATGACGATAGCAGGCTATAGCGATGGTGGACAAAGAGGATGACAACCTCCAGATCTAAACTATGTCGCAGAAAGAGAGGGGAATAAATATGTAAAGAAAACGTAATAGATTCTGAAAATTAAGTTTTAAGGTTGTAACGTTATTCTTGTCTTTTAAAATAACAAATATTTTCTTATTATTTTAAAGTTTGAAATCCTAGCAATTTTAACAGCCAATCAAACTTCTAGGTACTAGAACTCTAACACAAGTATACAGAGGGATATATCCCTAAATTTTCTAAAATAAAATATTTGAAATTTTTCATTATTTTTTTAAAAAAAAAGTTCATTAAAAAAAAACATAATTCATTTTTTTGTCTATACAGTGAAGTTTTTTTTTTTTGTTTTTTCATATTTTTTCACAAATATTTTACATTTTACATATAACTAAATAGAGCACTTACGAGCTGGTCTTATTGATCAGAATTTTTTTCACTAATCAATATTCTGAAAATATCCCCTCCTCACGTTTTTCATCATTTCCATTATTAACACTGCCACGACTTCTTCCCTTGTTAGTGACCTTCGACCATCGTCTCTAGTTCTTGGCAACCACCTCTGGTCTTTATCTCCAACCATCGATGGTAATGAAGATCAGCAACAATGGAGGTAGGTGAAAGGTAGCGGTTGATCGACAACAGTGAAGTGTAAATCGACAATGGTGAAGTGTAGATTGATGATAGTGGAAGTGGTTGGTGAATGGTGATGGTAGATCGACTATGGTGACACTACAAGAAAATACACATTTGGCGACTAAATTTTTAGTCGCCAAAAGTGATTTTTTTAGTCGCCAAAAGTCGGGTTTAAGGTTTTCGCGACTAAATTTTTTAGTCGCCATGTTTGTCGCTGGAAAATTGTCGCGGAAGGTATGGGCGACTAACCCGCTTTTAGTCGCCAAAAACAGCACCTTTAGCGACTAAAATTTTCGTCGCCAAAGCTCATTTTTATTTTTTAATTTATACATTTGACGACTAAATTTTTAGTCGCTAATAGTGAATTTTATTTTATTAATTTATACATTTAGCGACTATTTTTTCCGTCGCCAAAACTAAAGCTTTTGGCGACCACCTGTTTTAGTCGCCAATACTCAGTTTAAAAAAAAAAAAAAAATTGAACCTGTTGCTCCCACCTGGTTTCGAACTTGCGACGTCCCACTTCCACATGCCAAACCCTTTGCACAACACTCTCTCCACTATGCCAGCACATCATCACATGAACATATATGCAATATATATTATTTATATAGTATATTAACCGCAATTAATACAAAATAATATTTATAAATATAATTTTTTTAATTCAATATAATTTATGTCAAAAATAAATTATTTATTAAAAAAAAATTTAGGCGACTTTTGGCGACTAAAACTATTATTTAGTCGCTAATTGTATTATTTTGGGCTACTAATTATTTATTTGTCGCTAAAAAAACAAGTTCCAATTAAAAATCAGCACTTTTGGCGACGAAACCTAATTTTAGTCGCCAAAAACGTCCCCTTTTGGCTACTAAACAGAATTTTAGTCGCCAATACTCAGTTTTTAGCTACTAATTTTTTTTTTTTTGTAGCCAAAAAGCTTCACTTTCAGCGACCAATCTGGTTTTAGTCGCCAAAACACCTACAATCGGCGACCAATCTGCTTTTTAGTCGCCAAAAGCAGCACCTTTGGCTACTAATTTGTTTTAGTCGGCAAAAACCATGACTTTTGGCGACGAAAATTGTGTTAGTCGCTGAAACCCATATAATAGGCGACCAAACTGATTTTTAGTCGCCAATACATATACATTTGCCGACCAAATTGTTTTAGTCGCCAAATGTCTTCATTTTGGCGACTAAAATGGATTTAGTCGCCATTTGTGCACCTTTCAGCGACGAAATTCTAATTTTTAGTCGCCATTGGTGCGTTTTGTTGTAGTGTGAGGTGTAGATCAGCAACGATAAAAGTGGTTAGTAAATGGTAGTAGTGCTCAATGGACGATGGTAGTAGCGGTGGCCAGTGACGATGGGCTATGGTAGTGTGAGGCTCAAAATAAGTAATGAGGGTATAATAAGTATTTTAAGATTTTCATGTGCATTTAAAATGAGTGTTGCTATTAACACCCTATCAATTATTTTGTACCTCCAATTTCTTTAGACCCCCCACTTATAAATTCTAAAACCCTTAAAATTTATTTTCTTCCCCCAAATAATATCAAAATTATTCTTGTAAAAATATTTTTCACACATTCAATTGCATGCACGCCCCTACACCCTATATCCCAAAAAATCTCTCTCCCAAAAATCCTAACAAAACCCACAAAGGTGATTACTATTTCATCTCCATATACTTGTTCGTAACCTAAAAAATTAAATGTAGGGTTTTTTATTGTTGATTCAAAATTCTCCTTTTGTGGGTTCTGTTGTCACGACCCGCTCCCCGTACCCAAGGGTTAAGCATCGTGATGGCCAGTAATTGAAGTTACCTCCAGCCAATTCATAAACAAATAAATAAACGCAAGCGGAAGAAATATTTGAGTAAGGGTACCAAAATAATCATCGGAGCTTCTATTTTTATTACAAAATTATATTGACCAAAAAGGTCGTTATTTACATATAAAAATATCATAAAAGTGTTGTGTGTGTTTATTCCGCAGCCTCGCGTCTAAGACTTCCCAAAAACTATTTCCTGAAAATTGATAAACAACTATAAACACATGGCAGAGTGAGAAATATTATACCAAGAGTATAAAGGACACGAAATAACCATAGATCATTAGTTAGGTCAAAACATTTACATAAACAAATCATTTAAGTAGTAGAAACTGAAATACAGATATTATATAAATATCTAACCATAACCACGGTACAGAACAGAACAGAACATAGGTTACAGAAGTGACAGTCAGAACAGAGGTACGGATTCAAGAGGTGGCTCGTACGGATTCAAGAGGTGGCTCGTACGGATTCTAGAGGTGGCTCCCACAATAGTGTAGCACTTGGTTCCGCACAGCACTTTGCTCTGCACAGAACAGAGGTCAATGGATCCATGACAAACAGAGGACCACAAAGTGGCCAAACAGAGGCCAATGATTATTTAAGTCCCCCAAGGCGTGGGACTCCCGTAGTAGTACTTACAAAGCATAATTATATATAAGGTCATAACCAAATATTCTTTAAAATATAAACAAACATATCCATGGATTTCTTTTTCAGCAAATAGGATTCAGAAATAAAACCACGTAACTGAAATCTTTATAAAACATAACTTTTATTAATATATTAATAAAACATACTTGTATAAAACAGGTTTTGATAAGTCAAAACATACGTAAAATACATTTTGATAACTCAAGGTATAATATAACTCACCTTAACTTTAATTCCTTATTCTTTCTTTCTACTATCAAAGATCTTTTTATCTTTCACTATTCTTTCCTTCTTTTCCTCTCTTTCTTTTCTTCTTTTCCTTTCTTCTTTCTCTCTTTCTTTTTCTTTCTTCTTTCCTTTGCTGCCCAGGTGACACGCCTCTCTTAAAAAGAGAGGAGAACCCACTCTCTGCCCAACACGTGGCCGAGCCCAATTCATTCCACAGATCCGATTATAATTATATAGATTCGTTCTTATCTTTAATAGATATTTAAGATAATTACCTTTTAACACAACTTTTTAATATAATTATATAAATAATTTAATTCTTAAGTAAATTACATTTTATCGTATACCAACATAAAATTAATTATTTATTTTAATACCACACTCATTATTATTATTATTATTATTATTATTATTATTATTATTATTATTATTATTATTATTATTCTCTATATTATTATTTATATTTTGACCCCTAAATTTTTAATAATTATATTATTTTATAAAATTACGCGTAATAATATATAATAAATCATATATTTTCTTAACTGAGATTAAATAATTTTAGTATAAATTCTATAGCATAATTAAAAATCTGGGTTGTTACATCTGCAATCTCCATGAGTTTGGATTTGTGATCTCTTAAGTTGGTTTTTTTGAATTTTCTAATAGTTTCAATTCTTGTTCCTTATCTTACCTAGATTCTGTGATTTTAAAGTTTGAAAAATGTTCATTAATAATGTTTGATTATCTGTTTCTGAACAAATAAGAAATGTTCGATTATCTATTGCCGAACAAATAAATAATGTTCAGGCCTGTGTTTTCAAATTTCGGTCATATATTCGGGAGTTCAGTCCCAAAAAAAGAACAAACAGTTTTTATTATTTTTGCTATTTTTTTCAAGAAACTTATTCTTACAAAGTCAATTTTCTCTAAGCTAAAAACACCATTAAAACTATAAACCTTATTTAAGTTTTTATTGTTGTACTCTTCTCGTCTCATAAAATTGTGATTGTTAACTAATTGTTATTGTCGGAGAAGTGTAGGTAATCAAATGGTTGCTAACGTTACTGCTGAAATATTGCTGCCAAAAGATTTTCAAGATTTTGAGGGTAGGTAGGTTTTGAAGGTGGGATTTGGAAAAGATGGATGGGTGATGATAGAGATGGATACTCTCATAAGAATAATACTATGGATCATGAAAAAAAAATCATGAAATGCTTCATGAAGATTTATCATCCGTTGATTAGTGTGTAGAATTTTCTTGTATATATAATCTAACGGTGGAGAATCTTTCATGATTTTTTTCATGATACGTAGCATTACTGTGTGCCGGACTTAATTGTGAGATAGGGTGTTTGAAAATTATTGATGTCCTTTTTAATAATTTCATTTGAGATTATTATTGTAATAAAAATTAAAAAAAAAACTAAAAAATAAGGAGTCTAAAATAATTAATGGAATGTTAATAACAGCACTCTTTAGAAAATGCATATAGTATCTAAAGGTATTTAAGTCCATTTAATAGGACTCAACTGTAATTAGCCCTAACTAAAAATGAAAAATGAAAAAATGCTCAAAAATAAATTTCAAAAACTAACCAAACAAGGACTATCTTAAATAAAAAATTAAAAAAAAAAAAAAACCTCAATTTAGGACTGTACTTGCTTGACTATAAGAATAGGTTTGCCAAGCAATTAACCTAATCACCTTGTTTGGTTAGGTTTTTTCTTTTCTTTTTTTTGAATATTCCAAAATTTTAAACTATTTATGAAAATAATCAAATTTTCAAATTATTTATCAAAACTAACTTTTTAAAATCACTGGCTAAAAATATAATTTAATTATGAAATCGCATCTTAAACATGCGATTTCATATTGACATAACTCACATCTAAGCACTAGTTAATAACAAAATTTATCATTAATTTGTAATTATCTTTCAACTTATAGACTGATTTGAAATTCCCCAAAAATGAATGGTGACAAGGAATGAGTAGTGGTGGGTTTCTTGAATCCTAGTGAATTCATCCCTAGAATAATTCAAGAAGAGATGAAGAAATATTAAAAAGAATAATTATATATACAATTGAAAATTCATATAAATTTTTTTACAAAATAATGTAACTCATTGTAAAGATAAATTTTATTTATAAAACTATAATTACCGCATTATTCTTGTGATGATTTTTATATAAATTGTCCACAATCAATAAAATACTTATTACAAAAAAATTTGAGGGATTGTCTAGCTTAACAAAAAGCACCTCAACTAAATGTCTTTACTCGAACTAACATTTATCGCTTGGTTTGAACTTTAAAATAAAAAAACAAGATTCTCTGTAGATGATATATTGGCGATAAAGTGTACGAGTTGTTAGGAGGAAGAGGTTGGAATAGTTTGATGCTCTCCTTCAAAGCCCCTGAGATTAGAATCTTGGATAGTTTAACTATTATATATCCACACACAGAGAGAGAGAGAGAGAGAGAGAGAGAGAGAGAGAGAGTTGGTCTTGGAGTTTATTGGTTGGAGCATGCATAAAATACTGGTGTGGAGTGGAGATTACATATACAGGATTACAACCGTTACATCTACAATAAAACAATGTCAACAATAAGAGTTATTCAAATCTAAGAAGAAGAAAAAAAAGAAAAAAAGAAGAGTTATTGATACAGTTTAATACCACTGAAAGGGCTTGCAGTCACAGTGTGGACAATCGACTTCCCATTTTTTAATAATATTTTTTCATTATTATTTCCAAATTATAATTTTGTTTTCACTTCGATCTGTCAGCCGAAGTTAGCTACCTTGTTGACAAAAAAAAAACATATTACACTGCTGGAACATATATGTATTTTGTTTGGTTGGTGTATGGGAAAGAAATACACCTTCTTGTATAATCCTATTGATCAAGCCTGCGCTTCTCCGTACGATGTCGTTCTGCTACCTGAAAACACAACGTGAGCTAGCCGGCGGGTGGCGTGCCGGAAACCTCTCCGATGCCTAAGTCAGTAAACAAGACAAATAGGCAAAAACTCTGTGTATTTAGGAATCAAAGTTGCATTACCTCTCCATAGGTGATATTAGTGAGCTTTTATAGGTTTCGCGTGGCACAATCCTGGTAGGACTCTTACTCCTCCATGTAGAGTCCTCCTAGGATTCATACTCCTGGAAGATCATGCTTATCCTCCAACACCCCCCTCACTGCTTAAACCAAGTGAGATGGTTTTACTTTGGAAAGATATCACATAACCAAAATAGCATTTCCTTGTCAGACCGGTTGTACGACCGGGCTAACCCATAGCTCAGATTCGCCTTCTCATGTTCTTACCTCGACTTCTCATGCCGAGATCGAGCTAGCTGTACCTTGCCTCGACCGGCCTAACGATTACATCGGCTATTCCCAACCTTTCTCCTACCTAACCTTTCTCCTACCTCGGCCTCACATGCAAAAGGCCGAGCTACCCATAGAAGAATTAAGCCAAGCTAACCCATAGTCAGGTCCGTGAACGGGCTCAATCATACATCGGTTCCGAATAGTGAGACCGGACTAACCCAAATACATGGCGACCGAACTAGATCACTGGCGGCAAATCTCTTACTCCGGACCGGACTACCACTCGTCTACGGCCCACCTTCTAAGCTTCTTTAATGCAGCCCACAGAACGGCCCATAATCCTAGCTCGGCCCAATTTATAAATAAATTACCCTCTCAATTGCCCCTTAATTCCATCCGCAAAGCATGATAGGGATTACCTGTCCATCAGCCGAGCTACAGTTTTAACCTCTCCAGCCGAGCTAAAAAAAAAAACCAATTAGCCTCTCCAGCCGAACTAAAAACCTTTTAGCTTTTCCAGCCGAACTAAACTCAAGCCGAGCTGCGTATGTCCGGTCAAAAACGTCTCTTCAACTGTTGCAACTGAAACGCTTCCCTTTCCAGTGACACGTGGCAGCCTCTGATTGGTCCTTAGCAGCTGTCACGCCGCCCTCGTACTCCGAAAAATTTGAACAGTTCCCGCCTTGAGCTCTTCCAAAACAAATCCTCTGCCATTCTGAATCATTTCACCTTGCTCTGTTCATCCTCTCTCTCTAGCTCCACTGTTCTTCGATTCTTGGAACTGTGAAGTTTGCTTTGTGTTCTTCATCACTGTAGCTGCCTTTACTTCCTGTTTTCCTGCTTCAATCTGGTAAGCAAATCCATCTTTCTTGTTCTATTTTTGCTTTTGTTGAATCCATAGCAAACTGCTCATGTGTTTTCACAAAACACTATTTACGCGTAGCTTCGTGTTTTCTCTGGAAAAAACTTCATAAGAACCTCATGAACTTTATAGAATAACCTGTAGCACACCGTTTGATCCATAATCACGTCCCAACCGAACTAGGATGATGTTTGTGCTATGCATAAGTGGCTAGACTTTTCAACCGAACTAGGACTTGTAGATATACTAGTAGCTATAGTAACTACCATTTTCTGATTTAGCCGAGACAAACAAACCGAACTACATTTAGAAAACTTGAAACCACAGCCCTTGACCGAGCTAAGTCTTTGGGGCTAAGCCAGCTTTCTTAGTTCCAAAACCGAACTCAGAAAGCTGCCCCTAGACGTTTAACCGAAGTAACAAACACCATAGCTCAAAACGAGATACCCAAAACCTTGCTCAAACCGAGCTATCGACCCCTCTGCTAGACCGTGCTACAAAACATCATGTTAGAACCGAGATAAACCTGTAGCATCCCTTAGGCCGAAGTAGGACTCTTTATCTTTGTTTTGATTTTGTAGCACGGTCAACGATCTGTGCTTAACACCTTGTTTTCCACTTTGCAGACTTAGGTCGCCCAGGCACTCCTCTGCGCACTCAACCGAGCTACTGAGCACATTCTTTAGACCGAGATAATTTATTTGTAATTTATACAATAAATGGGGAAGTATAGGTTTTTGGTAGAAACCCCAGGAGGCCTAGCCGAATTTCGCAAAGACTACAATATTCCTGACGACGTCCAACTCATTCTAGCAGAGAAAGATGTCACACCATGGGGGAATGCGGGTTTCGTTCCTTTTACCCTTCTGTCAATAATTGAAACCGGACTAAGATTTCCAGTCCAACCATTAATTTGTGAGTTCCTTAGGCAAACCAGACTATGCCCAACCCAGCTCTCCACCAACTCTTACCGAATCATAATGGGAATAGCCGAACTTAACCGCCAAGCTGGTCTCAACCTTGGTTTAGCCGAAATATTTCACCAGTACTCCATGGGATCCAAAGAGGATGGGTGGGTATATTACTTAAGGATACGCCGCCGGCGTGAAAAAATAATTACAGGTACACCGGATAAGGACTTGAATGATGACGATTTTTTCTGGGTGTCTGGGAACTTTGAGGATCATCAAGCCCAGATTTCTGGCCGACGTATAAACTGGAAAAAAGGGATACCTGGTATAATTACTTCGGTTTTCCTTGCGTTCTTCTTTTTTACTTCGGTTTCTAATTTTAGGCCGAACTAACAGTTGTCTTTTTCATGCAGATTCAGCTCATCTTTATTCATTGTACAGCTACCCCAACCTCAATACCCTCCGTGCCGCACTACGGGTTAAAGAAAGAGGTTGGGCCAAACTTCTAAATTTCGAGCCGACCTACAGATACAGCGGTCGCCGAAAAGGGAGAGTGACCGACTTCCTTCTTGAAGACGCCCCAGAACTGGACCCATCTCTGCCCCAGATCAACCTAGTGCCTTTGACAGCCGAACAAGAGATGGCCAAAAGAAGCAGACTGAAGGCCCTGTTAACCGTAACAAACCCAACCGACGTGCCACAATCCGGCCAGACCACTGAGACCGTGGTGGCCCTTCCATCCCAACAGTCATCTTCCTCTCGCCGAAACAAGCGTGCCCGGACTAGCCAAACCGAGCCACGACTTGTTGACGAGGACGAGACCGTTCTGCCACCCAGCCCTCCTCCAAGCCCTCAGCAAAGCCTCCAACCGGAGCAGTCCGACCGAACTGCCTCCTGCTCCAAATGGGCTCCTAATCTCACCTTCAACAACCGAGATATCACTGCTTCTGATTCGGTTGTCACAGAGAAGGACCACCTCATGGCTTTTAATCTAGCCAAAAGTGTGTGCCTTCCAAAAGATATGGAGCACCACTACAAGCAACTTAACACCGAACTGAAGTCCATTCGGTCTTCAACCAAGTCCATGATCCTGGTAAATAGCTTTCTACCTTCTATGTAGTTTTTTCCAACTTTCAGTCCGGCTAACAGTAAAGTTACTACTTTGCAGGCCATTCAGAAAAATAATGTTACACACAGGAGAGTGATGGAGCTCAGGAGAAATACCAGGAAGGCCATGGCAAAGGCCGAAGCAAAAACAGCCGAACTTGAAGAGGCCAGAAAACAATTAGCCGAGCTGCGATCTGAAAATGGCCGACTGACCGGACTGGTTAGTTCGGCTGAAGCCGAAAAGCAGAAGGTCGCCGTTGAACTGAAGGACAAGTATCTGCGCCAGCTGGCAAAGATTGAGAAAAACAAAGACACCGAGATAAACAAGTTGAAGGAGAGCCTAAAAGGAGCCGAAAAGCGTGGCTTCAAGACGGCGGAGGACGCTTATACCCAGCAGTGTGAAGCTACAAAGAATTTGTTCTTCAAGTGCGGCTGGAGGAGTGCAGTCGAGCGGCTCGGTTGTGCGCCTGACACCGAGGTCTATAATCCTCCTCAGTACTCTATTCCGGCTTCACTGTCGCAGTATGCTGCCGATCTGCAGAAGCAATTTCTTGAAGGCTCAGGCTCTGATGATGATGATGACGAAGACGAGCCAACTGACACTCCGGTCATCAACGAGCAAGCCAACGATCAATCAGCTCGGCTGGAGCCAGCAGTTGAAGACCTAACTGATGAACAGGCGGTTGACACCGTGCTGTCAGTTGATACCGAGGTCCAAGCTGAGACCGAGCTCCCACCTCAAACCGGACTTCGTGTTTCTGATGCTACTTTGACGCCGAACTTGATGATCTTTTCAACTGATTGTCTTTTTGCTTTCTTCTTCTCTTTGTTTTGAATTTGTAACCGGGCTGCGGCCTTTCAGTTGTATTTTGTTTTGCACTTCAATGAAAATTCTTCTTCTGTGCTCAACTCTTATTCCGGTTCTGTTCTGTATGTTTGCACTTGTAATGGATTTTCCATGTACTCATTTGCTCAACTGTGATCTCGGTTTTAGCTATCTAACTTACTAGCCAACCACTCTTCAGCCGATATAGCTACTTCGGCTGAAGAGTATCCAGTGTTGGTTTAATCCAGCCAACCACTCTTCAGCCGATATAACTACTTCGGCTGAAGAGTACAAAGAGTTGGTTTAATCCAGCCAACCACTCTTCAGCCATACACTTACTTCGGCTGAAGAGTACAAAGAGTTGGTTTAATCCAGCCAACCACTCTTTAGCCATACACTTACTTCGGCTGAAGAGTACAAAGAGTTGGTTTAATCCAGCCAACCACTCTTCAGCCGATATAACTGCTTCGGCTGAAGAGTACAAAGAGTTAGTTTAATCTAGCCAACCACTCTTCAGCCATACACTTACTTCGGCTGAAGAGTACAAAGAGTTGGTTTAATCCAGCCAACCACTCTTCAGCTATACACTACTTCGGCTGAAGAGTACAAAGAGTTGGTTTAATCCAGCCAACCACTCTTAAGCCATAAACTTACTTCGGCTGAAGAGTAACAAGAGTTGGTTTAATCCAGCCAACCTCTAAGTTGGTTTTTCCAGCCAACTTAGAATAAAGTGTTTGGTTTATACCGACCAAACGTCCTGCAGCCTGGATCCTGATCCTGGGCTTAGGAAGGGTCATAGTTGGTTATTCCGGCCAACTATGTTTACAATGCTCCTAACTCACTAAAGTTACCTTCTACAGAAAACAATTATGCTAAAAAGAATCGACTTGTTTTATTGAGAAAGTAAAAAATTACACATGCTTAAAAGGAAAAAAAGCTAAAAATAAAACAACTTGAGATTGGCAGTGTTCCATGGCCTGGGAATTGCTTTGCCGTCCTCATCTTCCAAGTGGTATGCCCCTTTGCCTGCTAAACAGACCACTTTGTAAGGTCCTTCCCAATTTGGCCCCAACTTGCCATCTCCTGGAATCAAGGTGTTTCCCATTACTTTGCGAAGTACCCAATCGCCGATCTTGAACTGTCTTGGATGCACTGTTTTGTTATACTTTCTAGACAACTCTTGTTGGTAGGAGGCAATGTGAACCAATGCTCTGTCTCTTCTTTCTTCCGCAAGGTCAAGCTCTAATGCTATGGCTTCGCCGTTTAGGTCTGGATCAAAGTTTTCGCTCCGAATTGTGGGGAGGCCAACTTATAATGGGATTACTGCCTCCATGCCATAAGCTAAGGAGAATGGTGTTTCTCCTGTCGATCGCCGAGGTGTGGTGCGGTAAGCCCATAAAACATGAGGGAGTTCTTCTGCCCACTTGCCCTTTGCTTTCTCTAACCTTTTCTTCAATCCATCCAAGGCTACCTTGTTTGATGCCTCCGCCTGACCATTTGCTTGGGGATATGCCGGTGTAGAATTGTAGAATTCTATCTTGTACTCTTCACAAAAGCTTCTGAAAATCCTACCGTCGAATTGAGTGCCGTTGTCTGAGATTAGTGCCTTTGGTATGCCAAACCGAGTGATGATGTTCTGCCAAACGAACTTCTTCACATCTTTTTCCTTGATTGAGGCCAAGGCTTCTGCTTCCACCCATTTTGTGAAGTAGTCGGTTGCTGCAAGAAAGAACTTCCTGTTGCCTGGTGCCGTTGGAAGTGGCCCTACTATATCTAAGCCCCACATTGCGAAAGGCCATGGGCTAGTGAGAGGTAGAAGTTCTCTAGCAGGCTGGTGTATTTGGTGCACAAACCTTTGACATTTTTCGCATTTTTTGACATACTTTTCTGAGTCTGCTTGCATATATGGCCACCAATATCCTTGTGAGATTGCCCTGTATGCTAGTGATCTTCCTCCTTGATGGCTTCCGCATACGCCCTCGTGTATTTCGAACAGGAATGCCTCTACTTTGCTACGGTGGACGCACTTTAAGTAAGGTCCTGAGAACGACTTTTTGTACAATGCCAAGGATGGAGAGAGCCAAAATCGCTGCGACTTGGCTCTTATTCTATTGGCTTCTTTCTTCTCTTCCGGTAGGGTGCCGTCTTTTAGGAACAGTATGATGGGATCCATCCAAGAAGGGCCTAACTCTGCACAACATACCTCTTCTGCTTCAGGATCTTCAATGCTTGGTCTAGGTAGGTAGTCGATCAGCAATGGATGAGGGATGGAGGTGTCTGCCATCGAGGCGAAGCCTGCTAGTTCGTCTGCTCTGCTATTTTCCTCCCTGCCGATTTGCTCTATCCTGACTACATCAAATTTTTTGACCTCTGTTCTGACCAACTCTTGGTACTTGGCCATCCTGTCATCCTTCGCTTCGTAGTCGCCAGATATTTGTTTTACCACTAGCTGAGAGTCACTGTAGACCATTAGCTCAGTGGCCTTCATGTGGAATGTTGACTTGAGACCTGCAAGAAGCGCCTCATACTCCGCTTCGTTGTTTGATGCTGGGAAGCCAAGGTTGATTGCCTGCTCCATTACTAAGCCGTCTGGAGAGATGAGGACTACGCCAAGCCCTGCTCCATGCCGGTTGGATGCTCCATCCACGAAGAGCTTCCACATCTCTCCCACGAACAACTTCCAGCAAGTAGAGGGATCAGATGATGCCTTTGGATCTTCCTCGTTGCTGGTGTCTTCTTCGAGGTCCATGCTCGCTGTCTGCCCCTCGCCATCTGGTTGTACCAAGTCTTGCTTTGTTGGCGAGTCTTGACTTGGTGTAGTATGGTCTGCTCTTTCCTTCCTTGCTTTACTTCGGTCTGCCGCGGGGCCTGACTGAGTAACTAGTACTAGGGGTTGCGTTATTCCGATGTCAACTTCCATCCCTAGTTTGGTTGCTTCAGTTAGGTGGACTGGGCAGATATGATGACTTCCTGGAGTGAATTCTGCGACGACGTCTGCCAGTGCTTGTGCCTTTATTGCGGTTCTGGGCTGGAACTTGATGTCGTATTGCCCCAACTCAACTGCCCACTTCAAGATTCGCCCAGAGAAGTTAGCCCTCTCAAACAGAGCTTTTAATGGGAAGGCTGTCAGGACAACTATAGTGTGGGCGTGAAAGTAGTGCGACAACTTTCTTGAGGCCATCATCAATGCCAATGCCAGTTTCTCCAGTGGCAAGTACCTTGTTTCGGCGCCTAGTAACGTCTTGCTGACATAATAGATGGGCAGATGTTGGATTCCTTCTGCACGGACCAATACTGCACTGATTACGTGCTGCAAGACTGCTAGGTACAAGAAGAGTTCTTCTCCAGGGATTGGTGTTATAAGAAGTGGTGGAGAGGACATGTATTCTTTTAAGCTTTCCAGAGCTTGGTCGCATTCTTTATCCCACTCGAACTTGGCCTTCAAAGCATGAAAAAATGGCCGTAGTCTGTCTGACGACCGGCTTATGAATCGATTGAGCGCAGCTGCCATGCCGGTGAGATGCTGCACTTCTTTTACTGAGTTTGGTCTCTCCAGGTCCTGAATAGCCTTGATCTGGGATGGGTCTGCCTCAATACCCCGGTTGGTCACCAGGAAGCCTAGGAATTTGCCAGATCCTACTCCGAAGGCACACTTCGACGCGTTGAGGCGCAACTTGTGCTTCTTCAGGATCTCAAACATCTCCCCTAGGTCCTTCAGATGGTCATTCTCTTCTTTGCTCTTGACCACCATATCGTCGATGTACGCCTCCATTGTCCTGCCTAACAATGGTTCGAACATCTTTGTGACCATCCGTTGGAATGTCGCCCCTGCGTTCTTTAGGCCAAAGGGCATGACCTTGTAGCAGTACAGTCCTCTTGGCGTGGTGAAGGATGTGACCTCCTGGTCTGGTTCGTGCATGGCAATTTGGTGGTAGCCTCTATATGCGTCCAGAAAGCTAAGTCGGTTGTGCCCCGCCGTTAGGTCTACCAGTTGATCTATCCGTGGTAGAGGAAAGCTGTCTTTTGGGCACGCCTTGTTGACTGTCTTATAGTCGACGCAGACGCGCCACTTGCCATTCTTCTTTGGCACTACGACTGTGTTGGAGATCTTTCTGGGGTAGTGCACCTCTCTGATTGCCCCAGCCTCTAACAGGTTTCCTACTTCTTCCGCCACTATCTCGGCGTGGTGGAGTGCCGATCTACGGGTGCATTGGATGATTGGTCTGGCAGATGGGTGGACGTTGAGTTGGTGGCAGATGAAGTTGGGGTCAATGCCTGGCATGTCGTATGGTGTCCAGGCGAACACTTTGATGTTGGAGGTCAAAAATTCCAAGACCTCCAATCTCTCGGTGCTGGACAACGACGAACCGAGCAAAAAGAACTTATCCGGGTTCTTTTCGTCTATTCTTACTTCCACCAAGTCTTCCACCGCTTTTTGACTAGCCGCTTTGCCAACATCGGCGAACAGTTCATTACTCTCTGGTTCCTCCACCGAATGAACGTATCCTTTGGCAGCGCGGCTGCCATTCACTGTGACAAAGCATTGCTTGGACATAATTTGATCTCCGTAGACCTCCTCAATTACTTCGGCGTCGTTAGGGAACCGCATTACTTGGTGGTAGGAAGACGCTACCAAACGCATGGCATGCAGCCATGTTCTGCCCAAGATGATGTTGTAAGTTGAAGGAACTTTCAACACCCAGAACTCTACTTGTTTCGTCACGCTTCCTGCTCTGACTGGAAGAATTATCTTGCCGACGAGCCATTCTGGCATGGAGTTAAATCCAATTAGGGGAGATACGGCAGGCGCCAAGTCTTTGTCTTGTAGCTTCAATTGTTTAAATATTTCGTAGTACATGATTTCACATGAACTACCTTGGTCAATCAGAATCCGCTTGACGTCAAAATCCTTGACTCGGAGAGTGACGACTAGAGCATCATTGTGAGGGCAGTATATCCGTTCCAAGTCTTTATCCGAAAAAGACATGACGTTTGTGGCCTCTGTCTTCCCCTTTTTAATGGCAGGTTGGGCACTTAGTACTTCTCTTAAGTGTTCAGCCTTTTTGATCGACCCTCTGAGCTCGCATACACGTTCAGGTTCGAAAACTCCATGTATCACATTAATAACGCCTTGAGGTGGGGCGTCGATTGGCATCCCGTCGGGGTTATGGTGGTCCTAGGGGGCTGGTTGCGTTCCTCCTTCAATGTATTTGTCGAGGTGACCCGCTGCAACCAACTCCTCCAGGTGCTGTCTCAATGGCGTGCAGTTCTCAGTGCGGTGCCCCTTTTCTTTATGGAAGGTGCACCGTGATCTGTCGTCGTAATCCTTCTGAGCCTCGCCTAGCTTGGCTGGCCACTTGACGAAAGGCTCGTCTCGAATCTCACTAAGTGTTCGGTAGATCGGTTTCTTGAAGACCGTGGTTATGGCGGTGCGGACTCTCAACCATCTTTTATCCTGGTCCTCTCCGTTGTCCCGTTTGCCACGTCCGTTTCTGTTCGGGCGATCTACCGTGTTGACCTTTGCCGAGGCCTTCTTTTCTGGTACTGTGGTCGCGCCAGATTTTGCTTTGGCACGTGCGCCATCCTCTTCCACTCTGATGTGCTGATGCACTCTTTCCATCAGGGCCTCCATGGTAAGAGGTGGTGTCATGGTGATCGAGTCCCTTAGTCTGTTTCCGACTGGAAGGCCTCTTTTGTATTGTGCAATGGCTAGGTTGGTGGGACAATCCCCAATCTGGTTGAATGTCTCCCAGTAACGACTGTTGTAGGATCATAAGGTTTCCTTATCGCCCATGTCGATAGAGAGTAACTGGTCGATCTCCACAGGGGTTTTAGTGTTTGTTCGGAACCTTGTTACAAATGCTTCCGCCAATTGCGCCCAGGAGGCTATGCTGCCTTCTGGAAGTTTCTCAAACCAAGTCAAGCCTAGGTCGCCAAGGCTTGATGGGAAGAGGATGCACATCAAAGCCTCGTTTCGCCGGTATACAGCCATGACCTGGCGAAAGTGGCTCAAGTGTGAGTAAGGGTCCGTCTTCCCTTTGTATGTAGTGAATTTGGGCTGAAGGAAGCCTGATGGTAGGGGCGCGTTCTCAATTACTGGAACGAATGGTGAGGTCTGCAGCCTCGCCAACGCCTTGTCCGTTGGTTCGTAGGCCGGGCGCGGTATTGGCATTCCAACCTCGACGCTTCCATGCGTCCAAGGAGCCAACCGCTGTAAGGCAGAAACTCTATGTGGATCGCGCGCCCTGGCGTCCTCCTTCCATCGTGCCTTCTCTTCTAGCACGGATCGTAGGTCGGACGATCTGGGTAACTCCGTCTGTCTGGACCTTGTTTGGTGAATATGTGAAGGCCAATAGGTGCTTCCTTCAGTGTATGACCTCTCAGATCTCGTCCTCTCAGACCTAGAGTGACGAGTTCTGGAAGATCTGGATTGAGTATCGCCTGTCCTGAGGCTTCTATTCTCTGCTTGGGATGGCGTGGTGTTCCTACTACGACCTTCCGAGTGGCGAAGGGGCGTCTTGTTTGTGCGCCCCTCTCCTGTCGCCACTTCTTTTCCTTTCACTTGACGCTTTAGAGATTCCATGTCCGCCGCCATCCGCCGTATCAACTCGTCTTGTTCCCTGACGCGATCCTCCAGAGTTAGATCAATCCTGCGCCTTTGTCTTTCTGGGCTTTGCGAACGAGAGTGATGGGGGCTGTTATTCCGCCTTCGTCCCCTTGCATCCCTCCTGGAATTTTGTCTTTGTGGTTCCAGGTTCGCCATGGGAGTGACCAAGGGTAGACCTTCGCGCCTCATACCTCCATTTGGAGTTTGTCCGTCAAGGGCAGACTAAGGTAATTCTTCATTGTTTGCCATTGATTTTTGAGAGAAAAAGCTTGATCAAGAGGTTGTTCTTGTCTGAATTCCCACAGACGGCGCCAATTGTACGGGAAAGAAATACACCTTCTCGTATAATCCTGTTGATCAAGCCTGCGCTTCTCCGTACGATGTCGTTCTGCTACCTGAAAACACAAACGTGAGCTAGCCGGCGGATGGCGTGCCGGAAACCTCTCCGATGCCTAAGTCAGTAAACAAGACAAATAGGCAAAAACTCTGTGTATTTAGGAATCAAAGTTGCATTACCTCTCCATAGGTGATATTGGTGAGCTTTTATAGGTTTTGCGTGGCACAATCCTGGTAGGACTCTTACTCCTGCATGTAGAGTCCTCCTAGGATTCATACTCCTGGAAGATCATGCTTATCCTCCAACACCCCCCTCACTGCTTAAACCAAGTGAGATGGTTTTACTTCGGAAAGATATCACATAACCGAAATAGCATTTCCTTGTCAGACCGGCTGTACGACTGGGCTAACCCATAGCTCAGATTCGCCTTCTCATGTTCTTACCTCGGCTTCTCATGCCGAGGTCGAGCTAGCTGTACCTTGCCTCGACCGGCCTAACGATTACATCGGCTATTCCCAACCTTTCTCCTACCTAACCTTTCTCCTACCTCGGCCTCACATACAAAAGGCCGAGCTACCCATAGAAGAATTAAGCCGAGCTAACCCATAGTCAGGTCCGTGAACGGGCTCAATCATACATCGGTTCTGAACAGTGAGACCGGACTAACCCAAATACATGGCGACCGAACTAGATCACTGGCGGCAAATCTCTTACTCCGGACCGGACTACCACTCGTCTACGGCCCACCTTCTAAGCTTCTTTAATGCAGCCCACAGAACGGCCCATAATCCTAGCTCGGCCCAATTTATAAATAAATTACCCTCTTAGTTGGAGACATTCAGCATCTTCTCCGCCGAACACTGAATCCAAATTATTATCACATTTTCTTAGGCCATTAGGTGGCCATTTTTGTTTCTTTTTAAAATGGACTTCATTCACATCGCCAATGTCCTAGGAGCATACCATATATAGAGTTGTTTGATAACTATTAACTTTTTGAATAAAGATTGGGACCCCTTTTCCTCCACCTCCTTTTGACCCCCTTTCTTTTTTGATTGGTCACTTTTTCTTTTTCTTTTTCTTTTTTTTCTCTTCCTCCAATCACCACCCGCCACGTGTGTGTGGGGTGGTGGAGGTTAAAGTTTGAGGGGGTCTAAATCACTGCTGTAACTTTTTACATAAAGACATACAAAAAATTAGAAAAAATAAATGATTTTTTATAATATTTTTTTAACTTTTTAATTATTTTAGTGGGTATTAAAACTTGTCCATAATAAGACTATAAATGAGAAGAACATAGCCTAGTAATCAATTAGTTCAATTTTTAAAACAATTTCTCTCAAATGATCGAAAATGATTTGTAAACATCAGTAAAAATTTCTATCAAAGTAATACCAACATTCTTGAAATAATCACTGAAAACAAATTAATTTTAAATGAATGAATATAAATCTGTCACCTTGTTCGATCTATATGGATTTTATATGCAATTTTTTTTTTAATTTTTAATTTTTTGTATATCATTAACCATGCTTGATAAATGTGATTTTTAGGTAAATGCATGCTTATGTTATAAAAATATGTTAACATAAAAATACAAAAAGTTAATACACAATAATGTAGTAATGATGTTTTTGTAATTATGCATCATAATAATTGATTTTTTTTATTTCTAAAATTAATATAAATAAGGGAGCTTTTTCCATAAATCCATCTTTAATTACTTATATTCCATTCAACCCGTATTCTTTTTAACTATTCCATTAGGTCCTATTTGAGATAAGAAGACCAAAATACCTTTTTCATTTACTTATGTTCTATTTAGTTCATATTATTTTCTTATGTTTCAATAAGTCCTATGGGTGACATAATTACCAAAATACCCCTAATGTATCTACTTATGTTCTATTTAGTTCATATTATTTTCTTATGTTTCAATAAGTCCTATGGGTGACATAATTACCAAAATACCCCTAATGTGAATGTTCACACCGTCAATGTGAATGTTCATATCGTCAATGTGTAGGGGCCTGGCCCATGTACAATGTGAATATTCACATTGACATGTTAACATTCACATTGATAGGAGTGTAAAATTAGCCCGCGGCCTGGGGCGAGTCCGGTCCGGCCCGTGACGATGTGAATATTCACATTGACATATTAACATTCACATTGATAAGACTGTAAAATTGGCCCGCGGCCCGTAGGCTGCCCGGGGCGAGCCCGGTCCGGCTCGTGACAATGTGAATATTCACATTGATAGGAGTGTAAAATTAGCCTGCGGCCCATGGAAGGCCCGAAGCCCGCCTGCTGCCCGGGGCGGGCCCGGCCCGGCCCGTGACAATGTGAATATTCACATTGACATGTTAACATTCACATTGATAAGAGTGTAAAATTGACTCGCGTCCCATGAGCGGCCCGGGGTGAGCCCGGCCCGTGACAATGTCAATATTCACATTGATATATTAACATTCACATTGATAGGAGTGTAAAATTAGCCCAAGGCCTGTGGGAGGCCCGAAGTCCGCCCACTGCCCGGGGCGGGCCCGGCCCGGCCCGTGACAATGTGAATATTCACATTGACATATTAACATTCACATTGATAGGAGTGTAAAATTGGCCCGCGGCCTGAAGACGACAGGCTCGAGTCGGGCCGGTGGGCCTGGGCCTAGGCTCGAGCTTAGGCCGGGCTTGGACGGGCCTGGCCATTTTTTTTTAATTCTTTTTAATTTTTTCTACCAAAATTTTATTATTTTTCACAAAAAAAGACATTGTGCCTCAGGTGGGCTGGGTCTCAGACTGAGCCTTGAATGAGCCTTAAGCGGGCCGATGGGCCGGGCGGGGCTTCAAAGTGATGGCCTAGGCCCTAGCCTAGGGTCTCGGACATGCTTGGGCCCGGACCCAAACGAGCTTGCCCTGGGCCATGGGCGGGCTTCGAGCAGCCCACGGGCCGCGGGCTAATTCTACATTCATATCAATGTGCATGTTAACATGTCAATGTGAATATTCACATTGTCAACGGGCCGGCCCGGGCCTACCCTGGGCCGAGGGCAAGCTTCGGGTAGCGGACAAATTTTACACTCCTATCAATGTTAATGTTAACATGTCAATGTAAATATTCACATTGTCACGGGTCGAGCCAAACCCGCCTCGGGCTGCGGTCGGGCTTCGGGCCGCCCACGGGCTGCGGGCCAATTTTATACTTTTATCAATGTGAATGTTAACATGTTAATGTGAATATCCACATTGTCAGTGTGAATATTCACATTGTCAACGGGCCGAGCCGGGCCCGCCCCGGGCTGCAGGCGGGCTTTTGGCCGCCCATGGGCCGCGAGCCAATTTTATACTCTTGTCAATGTGAATGTTAACATGTCAATGTGAATATTCACATTGTCAACAGGCCGAGCCGGGCCCGCCCCGGGCCGCCCACGGGCCGTGGGAGGGTTTCGGGCAGCCACGGGGCGCGGGCTAATTTTATACTCTTATCAATGTGAATATTAACATGTCAATGTGAATATTTATATTTGTCAACAGGCCGGGCCGGGCCCGCCCCGGGTTGCCCACGGGCCGTGGGCGGGTTTTGGGTAGCCACGGGGCGCGGGCCAATTTTATACTCTTATCAATGTGAATATTAACATGTCAATGTGAATATTCACATTGTCAACAGGCCAAGCCCGCCCACGGGTCGTGGACTGGTTTCGGGCAGCCATGGGGCGCGGGCTAATTTTACACTCCTATCAATGTGAATGTTAACATGTCAATGTGAATATTCACATTGTCAACGAGCCGGGCCGGGCCCGCCCTGGGCCGCGGGCAGGCTTTTGGCCGCCCACGGGACGCTGGCCAATTTTATACTCTTATCAATGTGAATGTTAACATGTCAATGTGAATATTCACATTGTCAACGGGCCGGGCCGGGCCCGCCCCAGGCCACGGGCGAGCTTTTGGCCGCCCATGGGCTGCGGACCAATTTTATACTCTTATCAATGTGAATGTTAACATGTCAACGTGAATATTCACATTGTCAACGGCCCGGACCGGGCCCACCCCGGGCCGTCCATGGACTGCGAGCGGGTTTCGCGCCGCCACGGGATGCGGGCCAATTTTACACTCCTATTAATGTGAATGTTAACATGTCAATGTGAATATTCACATTGTCAACGGGCCGGGCCCGCCCCGGCTCGCTGACGGGTTTCGGGCCGTCCACAGGCCAATTTTACATTCCTACCAATGTCAATTTTAAAATATGAATGTTCACATCATAAATTGCTAACTGTTCAAAAAATATTTATAAGGGTATCAAAATAAATATAAGGGCATAAGTGTCCAAGAAAATAGTGTAAATCAAGAAAAATGACTTTATGGAATAAAATTATATATACATGGGACTAAATGGGTTAAAAAATTCATTCATAAACTTCTTAGACTAAAACACTTCTAAATAGGATTTATCAATAATTTTCTCTATAAATAAAACTCATCACTCTGTATAGTTAAGTCTCAACTCAGAGTCATAATGGGTGGTGAGGAGTGAGAAGAAAAAAGAAAAGGAAGGAAAGAACTTCAACCATCAATTTAGACTTGAAAATGCTATAGATAAATGATTTTTTTCTTTATATAATTTTATTATCACTAAACATAAAAATATGAGTTTCACCCCCCCCCCCCCCCCGACCTCTATATATATAGATTATATTATATATATTTTTATAAAATTATAATAACATCCCTTTTTCAACTTATAATAGTCTCTTTATTATAAATTTTCTTTTTTATTACAATGAACCTACTCAAATAAGTCTTTCTATTATATATCTCCAAAAGAGGTGTACCATATACTAGTTAGTACTTTATGGTATTGATATCATAAATTTTCATAATCAAATTATTTATATTCATAACTAAAATGACTACTCTATAAATTACAACCAAACAATACATCTTCAGTTATAACAAAAAAAAAAAAAACAAAAAACTTTACAATAAGTAATAACTAATATCAGAATGAGTCATTACGAAGCATTACTTGATATATAATCAAAGACCTCTTCAATCATAACCAAAATAGCAACCATAAGAAGTTATAACTAAGTTATATCTAACACTATAATGCGTCAAAACTAAAGACCACAAAGATCATAACTACGACATATAATAGATGTTTTTTTTGCGGTGTGTTTTATAGAATTTCTCTACTAAAATATATCATTTCTATCTCACCTTATCTTCTTTTTTAATTTTTCAATCCACCTAAAATAGTTACTCCACAATATTTGTATAAAATTTAACCTCAAATCCTTTAATTTAAAATTCACATCTATCCAAATAAACTCTTAATATTTACGTTTAGTAATATCTCATTGTTATTTATTATGAAGAAAAAACAAAATCAATATTATCATTAATTTGTGCTCCCTCTTCACTGCATTCCTGACTCCGCCACTAGTTTCATACAGGGATGGATTCAGAATATGGGGTACCAAAGTATATTTGGGAGTGCAAATTTTTATAATTTTAATTATTTTAAATTTTTTAATATAATATATGATATTTTTAAAATTTTTGAAATGTTGTCTTGCCTTAACCCGCACCTCCTAAATCCATCCTTGATTTCATATGTATTTAACAAAAATATAAATTTTATGTGAATTTATTAATATAAATTTCACTATCTAATAGTAATAATACAAATCTTAAAATAAAAAATAAAAAATAAAAAATAAAAACATTTTTGTATAACATTTGAATTTGTGGAGTGAGTCTTCGGTTTGAGGCATCAACAAGCCGGCCACCATGTCTAGATGCCTACATGACTAGGCTTGTCTCCTTCTGCTGTGCCCTTTTATATATATATATTTATAGGGAAATTCTAATGTACATTTCTCCAAAAAAAAAAAAATATGTATCATATATATTTTTAATTATATTTTTTTAGTTATGATTAATTTTTTTTTAATTATGACTCATAAATTATTTAATTATATCTTATGTTGTATTTAGTTATGACAATTTTTTTAATTATGACTAAAAAAATTAAAATATTATTAGTATTTTTTTAAATTGTAAGATGCATGTCCACCATAGTGTTTCTTATATTATTTATAAGATGTATATATATTCACTTGAACTAAATGATGTTATATATGTGAAATATTGTTAGGCAGTTTCGAAGTAAGTGATAAATTATTTCTGTTTTATTTATTTATTTATTAATCGAGTGTTCAGATCAATTTGTGTGGACCTTAATTAATGTGCATATCTAAATTAATAAATAAACCTTCAATAACACTTTAGAGTGACTGGAACTAGAATTTTGGTGTTTCAAAAAAAATGAGAAATCACACTGTACACAGACTCCTTGTTAATTACATAATGAAGGTTGGTCAATATTATTTCATCTACAAATATTTTAGTTACATCATTAATTAAAAGTACTATATAAATAATGTTACATATAATATTTGAAAATTAATAAATAATTACCCCTTACATGTGATGCTAGTTTGTCAGTTTCTATATTTTGAAGGGGCATGAATGAGACATATAGTCTCTAAGACTTGGCTCATCATCATTTTCATCATATATATGCATGGTCCATTCTATAGGGGACATACCTTGTCAGGAGAGCTACAAAAGAACACAAGATGTGAACAAGAAATGAATAAGAAGAAGATGCTAAGAACAACAAAGAAGGTTTTATAGGACTGCATAACTCATCCCCTAACTTGATTAATGGTTTCAGATATTTTTGTAATTTTGTCGTCTCTCTCTCTCGATGCGACAAAACGATCACACCAACCAAAATTTATGTTCTTTATTTCCAAGGAAGGTATCACTCACTGGAGCCTAATATTGGATCAAGAGTAATATTATCAATACACCTGTCATGTGCCCTGCATTTTGGTTTGCTATTCTGTCATGTACCCTACTTTTCATGGGTTGTGCTTGGACTTTATAATTGTTTTGGTTTTGTTGTACTTTGTTTATTATTGAGTTGTTTTGGTTGGTTACTCGCCAACTTCTGGTGTTTACATTTGAGTTTGCTTTTCAGTACTTCCCTTTCTCTTTACAGTGCCCGTTCTGAAATTTTTGAAAGTGGGACTTTCCTATATATATATATATATATTTTTATAAAAAAAAATACGAATAAAATAATATGTTAATAATAATTTTTTTTTATTGTTTAGTAGCTATAAAAATTTTCTTACACATATAATCATTAAAATTTATTTTCATGTATTAAGATATGAAAAATCATCACAAAGACTCAAAAAAGACAAAATAGGACCTTATTATTTATAGTTTAGTAATAATCAACACAAACAACATAATTCACTGATATCTGATAACGAAATGATTATGTTATTGTAATATGATACCTAATAACACAATCATAATCTACACAAATCACAATCCACTAATTATTTGATAACAAAACACAAATTATTTGAAAAAAATTTAGAGAAAAAACTAAGGCAAAATTATTCAATTAAATTATAATAAAGAGATAGGGCAAAAATTAGGGCAAACAAAATTAAGGAAAATAAATTAGGGTAAAATTATTCAATTAAAATATGATAAAGAGAGTGCAAAAAAATTAAGATAAAGTTATTTATTCTATTAAAATGACATTAGACTATATTTAGACTTATTTATATCATATACATTTGTTTGGACTAATTATACAAAATTTTAATTGGGCCTCACAATAATTATATATATATATAGATTTTAATTTAGCCCAATAAATTTTTTTGAGGGCCTTTTAATCTGGGCCTTAAACAATAAAAAAAGATTGGGCTTTGAACTTTTATTAATACAACATAACACTAATAAATTTTGGGCCAAAATTTGGAGCCTAGGAACAGGCCCTAGTGTCCTTGGGCCGACCGTGTCCCTTGATGCACTATCTTTTGTAAATTGATTTTCATCAATAAAATTTTGATTATCTTTTGTTGATAAAAAATAAATAAATAAATCAATACATCTCCAACTTTGCAAGTGCCGGTTGCTTTTCGAATATTACGTGTCATATACGGGCTATGTTTGGGAAGTGCTTTTTAGTCAAAAATAATAATAATAATAAAATAAATCACTATAAATTATCATATCACATTTTTTACTTTTTTATATCTTCTAATAAAAAATTAAAAAAATTAATTAAAATAATCAATTCCCCAAATGAGCCCTCAAATAGGAATATACATCCTTACTCAGGGCAAAACTAAAAATTTCATTTAGGATCAAGCTACGTGCATCAAAAATAATAAAAAAAATAAGTTAATATTGATGTATTACTAAATGAAAATGATTATTTTATATAAGCATTGCACAAGAAGGATTTCATGAAGAGAAAACTAAATATATTTAGCAATTTTTTTCCTTATATTTTCTTAAAGTTTTGATTTAATAATGGATTAGACCACTGTTTTGGTTGCTATAATTCAATAAATAAAAAGTGAAAATTGTTTAAATTTTCTAGAATGTGACTATTAAATTTATTTGCATTGACGTGAACAATTGCATGTCAATTATTGATTTGTTTACGAATCAATAAATTAAGACCTCATACCTGCCACGACATTATGGGTAAATTCCGAGAAGAAGTTTTAGGAGATTCTAACATTATTCATAAAAAAAAGTCTTGCTAATAAGTGTCCCTACGACACAAATAAAAGACAAAAATTTAAAGAATACAAGACATATTTCATTAAATTCAATGTACTTTTACTGAAATTAATATACTTTTTTAATAATTTTACATATTTTGAAGACACTTTAAATACACTTCTCAATATTAATGCCTTCATAAAAATATACATATTATTTTATTTTTAAAATTCAAAAATAAGTATCATGTGTTGGAACAATCTTGTGTGTAAAATAAATAATTTGAAACCAAATCAAATAAATAAAAATAAATTACTTACAAAATTTATTTACCGAAGTGAATAAGTACAAAAATGATCAAGTCGAATGTGTGACACTCTGTCCTTAAGACAGATTCACCCCGCTTCAGTACTTACGGATAAATGGTGTCTATCTCCCAGGATACAATGATCTTTACACAAATTGTTGTAGCACTTTAAACAATCTATACGGCGAACTAGAACCTGTGTTCTATACTCTCAAAATTCTCTCTAAAAACTAGTATGAAGAACAATATAAAGAGAGAGCAAAAAAGGGAAGAGAATTAATTTTCTGGATATCTAAATCTACTATAATGAATCTAAATTTATAGGCAAACTGGTGACTGTTGAACGGATCCGAATAGGTGCAAATTCAAACTGAACAGGTTCAAGAATCTGTTTGAAACCAGTTTGATATATTGGAAACTGTTGGGCAATTTTAAACTTGTTTGGGAAGAATAAAATTTGTCCGGTGCAATCTGTTAAAATAGGTTGAAAAACAGTCTAAATCTACGTGGACTGGTTTGGAAAAGACACACTAGTTGGGAACAAAAAATTTGAATTCAAATTGGTGCAAATTTCAAAATTTTCCTGCAAGAATTTTTGAAAAAATTCAAATAAACTTTGTCTGAAAGATTAAAGTTAGGACCCAACCCAAAACCCACACCTGGCTCGGCTCAACCGGCCAGTCAGCGGCGGTGCATGTGTGGTGGTTTGGGCCAAAGCCTACTTTGTCCATAACTCCTCATTTCTATAAACTTGGGATGCCCTATGGGGCCCAACCCAAGTATTATCACCTAGAACTTATATACACACATAAGTTCTCTTTAAGTTTCAATGTGGAACAATCATTTCAAATAAACCCACATTTTATTTCTTTAATTGTCCATTCTACGAATCCGAAAACGACGTCAACTTCTCATTCACTCATAAATGGTTTCGACAAACCGTTTGCACCATGTGACTTGCCATACGGTAAGGAAAAAGTCACCTTTTTGGACCCATCACAAAAGCACCACAAAAGACATATGGGCCTCACTCAAATTTAGGCTCAAAATTAATCTAAAATAAATCTATAAAAACCATATTTTTTCAACACCGTGCATATCTTATATCATTATAATCAACTCTATACCATGAATGCTTAACGATATTGATCCAATCGATTGGAAAGAAACTCAAGAGTCCACACATGCAATAGTAAAGCTAGGCCTAATCTTTTCCCTCTCATGTGTGAACCGATTCTAACCTGATCCACTCACACACACTCCATTGTAATCTAGGTGGGTCCTGAGTTTTCAAGGGTCATAGGCGAAATAAAAATGAAGGTCTATATTTATAAAGCAAAAAAAAAAAAAAAAATCATCCTGTTTTGTGTCACTATCATCGATTGATAGCAAAATAGATATTAAAATGTATTCATACCCAAAAAAAAAAAAAAGCTACCAAAATTAAGAAAACTTTATTCAATTAAAATGTATTAGATATGTATTGAATTAATTGTTGTTTATTGAATATATTGTGTATGAATGTGATTGAAATTGAAGTAATTGTTTATTCCACTAAAATCTGATAAACAAAGAAAGTAAAAAAAATTAGGATAAATTTATTTATTCCACTAAAATCTGATAAAGAAATAAGGTTTAAAAAAAATTAGGAGTCCTATTTTGGACCACTAACATTTTGTATGTATATGTAAAGGGGGATTCTATTTGAACCCAAAATATGTCTCAGTACGCCTAATTTAAATTTATAAATTTTAATTCTTGTTATATCATAATATAAATTTACTAATAAGGACAACACATATTAAACTCTAAAATCATTTTTTTCCCTCATGGTATACCCTAATCAATTATTCATATTTAAATCTCTGCATCCTAAGAGATTAAAATTATTTCTTTTTCTTCTTCTTTTTCATCTTCCCTCCAAAACTCCAATCTACCCTATCAAAACTCACCATCATCATCAACATCATGGTTTTTATTATTTTGAAACTCTAAACCCTAGAAGAAAGTTTGAACAAAATCAAATAATGGATGAGAGTAATAATCAAAATAGTTTTTTGAAGCAACCAATCAAAAAGGAGGTAAGTATTCATATAAAGAGGTTTCACAATTTTTGTAGAGGACCATCAATTATTTTCTATATTATTTTTTTGACAAAAATTAAAGGGCCCAGTAGTTAGATTAACAATAACATATTATTAGAGTTGTTCTTTTTTTCTTTTTTCTTTTTTGATCGGTGGAGTTGTTCTTATTTTGTCATTTAAATAGTACCTTATTTGAGAACTACTCTATCTTATTAGTGTCTGATACTTATGTGCTTGTAGGTTTAGTGTTTTACTTTTCCAAGAGCATTTTTGTGGACAATTTATAATGTAAATTTTTTTTTTCCTGTATTGAAAACTTTTATAATGCTTATGTAAAAGTTTGATTTTTTCTGTATTTATAATACTTATGTGCTTATAAGTTTGGTTTTTTTTTCTGTATTTGAGAATTATTTTCTGTATTGAAATGTTTTTGAAATAATTTAGTTTGTTTAGTTTGTTTATTATTCATTATTTGGGTTTACCTTGAGGGTAATTTGAAAAAAAATAATAGGGGGTAATGAGAGTAATATAAAATTTTAAATAATTAAACAATGTGTACTTAAAAATTGGGAGTACGTAATAATTTTTTGAGTGTAAATAAAATCTCCCATGTATGTAGTGTTTCCCATTTAAGGGCCACCAACATTTTGTATATATTTTAATATCAATTGGGCTAAACCACACTTATAAACAAATATGGGCTTAACAGAATATTTTTAGGTCCTTTAGATTGGTCCTAAAACAACAAAAGTAATTTGGGCCTATTTATATTTGTAATATATTATAATACTTTTCTAAATTTGAAAACCATATTTTGAGTCAATTTTTTAAGGCCTAAGGCACAAATCTCAATGACTTTAACCCAAGGCCGGTTCTGATTGTAAGCCACCTTGCTCTAGGACAGTCCATCCCCACCCATAGATCATAAGCCATTGACTCTGATATTAGTTGTTACGTCAGGGGATCAAAGAACTACAAGGGCACAACAATATCAACCTAATTGGTCAGAGAAAAACTCTAGAATCTACATACTCAAGTTTAAATCTACGCCATATATTAAAATTCTGAACACTTTTCTGCATTTTTTTTTTCTTTCTAGTTTTTTGATTTGGCTAAGCTATTTGATTGATTTGTTTGGGATTGTCTTTTCTATTGAATTTTTCTTTTTTGGGTAAATTATAAATACATCTCTTGAGAATTTGCTTAAAATACGAATTGTTTCCTGTGGTTTGAAAAATTACAAATACTGCCCTGTCTGAATTTTTTATTTAACAGAATTAATTGAAAAAGTGAAATTTCTAACTGTTCACCTATACAATAATAAAATTATTTGAATTATTAATTGAGATAAAATTTTAACATTATTAAAAACTGTTAATTAACTTGATGATTTATTAATAAAATGACCTATTTATTATGAAATTAGAAACCTTAGGGACATAATGTAATTTTTAAAACTACAAGGGATAGTTTATAATTTAAACAAACCGCAAGAGATGTGTTTGTAATTTACCCTTCTTTTTTTGACCTTCTTCATCTTTAATGATTGTTTTTATTTTTTTGCGAAATAATTTACACCTGTAGCTTCTACTCATAGTAGATGGACCAAAAAGTAATTAAAATTTTGAAAAAATTTGAAAAAAAATTCTCTAAAGACCAAAAAGCAACACCAAAAAAAAATTACCTTTTTGGTTTTTTTATTTTTATCTTTAGTTTTTTTTTAAAGATTTTTAAAAAAAACACATTTTATTTTTTGGTTCTTCTACACTAGACAGATCTAAAAAATAAAAAACTTCAAACAAATTTGAAGAAATAAATTCCTAAAAACAAAATAATAATAATAATAATAATAATGTGACTATTATTTTGTTTGTTTTCTGGTTTTTTTTTTTTCTTTTTTTCTTTTTTTCGAAGCTCACCCTGATGAGTTCTTTAAATTGCAAATAGTTTGGCATTTATTTTCCCCCAGTTTGTAATTGTTGCATACTCAATGTGGTAATAGTGGTTGGAACAGTAATATGTCTACCTTGTGCACATGTCTTCCAGATTCAGATACTTTGATTTCCCTTTTCCTTGTAATGGACAAATCACCTATAGAGTCAAGGAGAATTCTTAGCTATTAAGGTTGCACACTTAAACAGCTCCCTAAAGTAAAAAACAACTGGCTGTTGTAAAGTCCATTTTTTCCCATAACTTTGATTAGAAATATGTCCAATGCGCAATCCTGTTAGCACACTTTTTTCACCCATAATTTTCACAAATTAACTATAAGTTTTTTTTTTTTTTTTTCCCTTATATTTGAGAATTATTTTCTGTATTAAAATATTTTTAAAATAATTTAATTTTTTTAGTTTATTTATTATTTATTATTTGGGTTTACCTTGAATGTAATTTGAAAAAAATAATAGGGTGTAATGAGAGTAAAATAAAATTTTAAATAATTAAACAAGGTGTACTTAAAAATTTGGAGTACTTAATGATTTTTGGGGTATAAATAAAATGTTCTGTGTATGTAGTGTTTCTCATTCAAAGGCCACCAACATTTTGTATATATTTTAATTTCAATTGGACCAAACCACACTTATAAACAAATATGGGCTCAACATAATATTTTTGGATCCTTTAGATTGATCCTAAAAAACAAAAGTAATTTGGGCCTATTTATATTTGTAATATACTATAATACTTTTTTTAATTTGGGAACCATATTTTGGGTCAATTTTTTGGGGTCTAAGGCACAAGCCTCAATAACCTTAGCCCAAGGCCGATTCTAATTGTAAGCCACCTTGCTTTAGGACAGTCCATCCCCACCCATAGATCATAAGCCATTGACTCTGATATTAGTTGTTACGTCAGGGAATCAAAGAACCCACGAGGGCACAACAATATCAACCTAATTGGCCGGAGAAAAACTCTAGAATCCACATACTTAAGTTTAAATCTACGCCATATATTAAAATTCTAAACATTTTTCTGCATATATTTTTTTTTTCTAGTTTTTTGACCTGGCTAAGCTATTTGATTGATTTGTTTGGGATTGTCTTTCCTATTGAATTTTTCTTTTTTCAACCTTCTTCATCACTAATGATTTTTTTTTTTTTTTTTGGTGAAATAATTTACACCTGTAGCTTCTACTCATAGTAGATGGACCAAAAAGTAATTAAAAAATTTGAAAAAAAAAAATTCTCTAAAGACCAAAAAGCAGCACCAAAAAAAAAAAAAAGAAAAAGTTACCTTTTTGGTTTTTTTATTTTTATCTTTAGTTTTTTTTTTTTAAAGAATTTTTTAAAAAACATTTTATTTTTTGGTTCTTCTACACTAGAAAGATCTAAAAAATAAAAAACTTCGAACAAATTTGAAAAAATAAATTACTAAAAACAAAATAATAATAATAATAATGTGACTATTATTTTGTTTGTTTTTTTTTTTTTTTGTTTTTTTTCGAAACTCACCCTGATGAGTTCTTAAATTGCAAATAGTTTGGCGTTTATTTTCCCCCTGTTTGTAATTGTTGCATGCATACTCAATGTGGTAATAGTGGTTGGAACAGTAATATATATACCTTGTGCACATGTCTTCCAGATTCAGATACTTTAATATCGCTTTTCCTTGTTATGGACAAATCACGTATGAAGTCAAGGAGAATTCTTAGGTATTAAGGTTGCACAGTTAAATAGCTCCCTAAAGTCAAAAACAAATCGATGTTGTAAAGTCCAATTTTTTCCCATAACTTTGATCAGAAATATGTTCACCCATAATTTTCACAAATATGGAAGTGGCTTCCTCTACATCATCCAATATTATGAGCAACGTTGACACTATCCTTTAATATGAAAAAAGTCACATCAATGCGTGAAAATCTAAAAAAGAAAAGCACACTACACAAGCAAAATCAAATTTACAAACTCTATTATTAATTGATGAGAAATGCTAGGTGGCTGGAAAAATTTTAAGGAAAATGGTAAGGAAAACTGTCTGCACCGTTAGATCAGATATGATCTCATGATCCAACGGTGCAGATGAGTTTTCATGAAGGTTTTCATGAAAGTTTTCATGACACGTAGCATGACCCTTAATTGATGTACATCACTTCGGATGTGAGTAATCAATATTAATAAATTTTATTATTTTATATAACATTACACAATTTTTTTTTCTTTGTTGTCAACTTGTGAGTAAAATTGAAATAAAAAATATTACACGAACAAATAATATTTACAACATATGGGAACAGATAATATTTGTAAAATTTACTAGTTTGTATAGGCATTAGACAACTTAAAATTATGTATGGAACAAATAGGCATTGCATTATGTCCAATATAAACATAAGTTCGCGAGCCAACTAGAAAAAAAAATATTAGAAAGGAAAATAAAAGCACATTAAATTTTCTTGCCATATCCAAAAAAAATTTAAAAAAATAAAGAAATTATAGCTTTAGTGGAATGATTAATGAAGACTTCTATTAATCAAATTTCATAACATATCTTAATGTAACCGTAACTTCAACAACTATATAGTCACCAACATCATGATCAGACTACAAATTAACCTCATTATTCATCCTCTTTTCTGTACTCAGATTTAAAACCTTCATATGACAAACCCTATCATGACCACTTATAAGTACTAATAGATACTACCATTAATTATATGAATGAGCATGTTGAGGTGTTTTCTACATGTACCAATTAGTGTACACACTAATATACTAACTAGTTACACTAATTAGTACATATAGTATTATTCTTTCTTCACTGAGGTAATCACACCTAATCTCATAATTACCCCCTATTCCCACCACAACCACAACCACAACCACAATTACCATAACATGGTGGCAATGTGACTGGCTTTTCATACCCATAATTGTAGTAATAACATGTGCATGGTCCCCAGCCATAAGCTCCATAGCATGGTCCACAACATATCCCGGCTGGTTTATCCGCCATCGGTGAGTATCCCAGCACCACCGGTAAAAGAGCCAAAGCCAGAGGAGGCGGAGGCGGAGGAGGAGGAGGAGGAGGAGGCGGGGGAGGAGGCGGAGGAGGAGGAGGATAATCAATGCACTTGATTATCTTCCTACCTTCCAACCACAACTTCTCACGAATCTTCTCCGGGCGACAGCATTTTATGGTGATCGTCACCGTGTTTTTTTTTTCATCATAAACCTGGTCTCGTATCTCTAATGTTGATAATACAAAATCAGTTTTTTATCTTCAAAATAATAGGCAAATTACATCAATAATTCTTACAATTTTTACTTTTAATTTTAAATTTTATGTCAATTTAGTCAATTTAATATTATTGTTAGTGTTTTTGAGATTGACCTACTGAGTTAAATAAATTTATAATTTTTCTCTTGAAAATTTAACACCGGCTACTTATGTATGTATTTTTCACCAAAAACCATAATACTAAAAATTATAATTAATTGAATAAAATTGAGGCAATATCATATATGAAGGATCAAAATCAAGTCAATTGAAATTATTAAGACCAAAATAATACACAGACTAAAGTACAAGGACTATGGTTGTAATTTGCCAAAATAATAATTAAAAAAAATAGCACTACAATATATAAGAGTTTTAGAGACTAAATTTTTTTGGTCTCTAAAGGTGAAAATTTTGTTACAAAAAATATTTATGTACCAATTTCTATCCTTGTTAGGATAGTCGTTAAAATGTCGTTCCGAAAAATAAAAAACAAGATTTTTAGTGATAAAATTTTAAAAATGTCACTAATAAATAGACTTTTTGGGAACAAAATAATTTGATCATAAATTGTTTGTTTTTTGAGATAAAAAATTTGGTCCCAAAGGGATAATAATTCATCACTAATGTCTAATTTTCGTTGCAAAAAATATAATAACGATACTTTTCATAACAAAAATATTTAGTTCTTAAAAAATAATTTTTTCATATCTAAAATTTTAGGGAGACTTATTTATAAGTCCTTTTTTAGACACTTATGCTAGGCTAAGTCCTGTGTAATTTCTTATAGAGTCTCAATCATATTTAGATAGGAATGTATTCCACAAGATCCTACATAAACGTAACATGACGTGACACCTACATAAACGTAACGTAACGTGACACCTATATAAACGTAACGTGACACCTACATAAACGTAACGTAACGTGTCACGTTACGTTTCGCAAACTTAATGAGTTTTTATTTTTTTAAATTGAATATGAAAATGTTACTGGTTTATGTTGGTGTCACATTACGTTTTATATAAAATGATCTATGGCAACATTCAATTTCCTATAGGTACCACGTTACGTTTATGTAGGTGTCACGTTATGTTACGTTTATGTAGATATAATCTATGGCAACATTCAATTTTCTATATAAGAAATTGAATGTTGTCATAGATCATAGGTGTCACGTTACGTACATGTGTCACGTTACGTTTATGTAGGTGTCACGTTACGTTCCATTTATATAGATATGATCTATGGTAACATTCAATTTCCTATATATGGTTTTACTATTATTTATGATATTAACAACTAATATTGAGGGTAAATGTGTCAACATACTTTCCACAGGACTTATGGGAACATAAGTTTTTTAATAGGACCATATCTAGCATAAGTCTCCCTAATAGGACTTATAAATAATTTTCCCAAAATTTTAATTTTTTTGTAGTGTAGAGATATCAAAAATATTGTATATGTATAATATATTAATGTATACGTATGTATATTTTATGCATAAAGGTTTGGGGGCTCACGTGGAAATTTGCAAAGCACTTTCTTGATCTTCTTGTAGCAGCGAGGGCACTCAAGGTCAACCTTTAGCACCATTGTCGTAACCTGTTCATGATGAAAAATTTTAATTAAAAAAAAAAGAACCATATATTAAGGAAAGAAGAAAGTACATGAACAACACTGTTTGGAAGAATAGAATTCTTTTGCTTTGTAATAAAGAAAAAAGAATCAGGTCCTGCCAATGCCAAGAAAGATTTGGTGGAGTAGATGATGAAGAAAATGTAAAGCCAAACCCACACAAGATAATCAAGAACACAAAACTCAACAACAAAACCGATGGTAAAAATTAAATGGGTATGGAGGAGAGTGGTATTAACAAACCTTCTCGGCCATTTTGTAGTCTAGTCAGATCTGAATTCAGAGATGAATTTGTAGTTGTTTGGGATAAACCAACAGTCTGTTTGGATTTGGTGATTTTAGGAGAAAAAAGAAAAGAAAATAAAATGGGCTCTTCCTCTTCCTATATATTCACCTATTTGATAGTTCGCATATGAAAAATAGAAATGAATGAGAAATTTCAACGGGGAGAAATCTCTTCAAAAGTAAAGAAACTTAAAAGAGAAAAGAATGAACGAACAATGTTATATGTTTCAAATTTTGTGGACTCCACATCTATACGAGATATTTAGTTATTTATTTAGTAAAAAATTTAATATTCTTAACATTATCCAAGAATGAGAGCTAATGTCCATGGTTTACCGATTTCATCTTTAATTTTTTGAGATTTAGTCAAAATCTCTTCATAATAAAATTTTAATACATTAAAGATAAGCATTAAAAAAAATTTAAAAGGTTTAACACATACCATTATTATCGAAATATTAAATTTTAAAATAATATAATTTTTTTTATCTAAGTGTAGTTTTTTAATAAAAATTAGTATTTTTAGAATTTTATCATTAAGATCTATCAAATAAGATTCATATTGATTATGAAATTCTTAAAAAAATAAAATTATTACCATTGAAATTGATGTAAACAGTAACATGTTATTCTGTTTGACAGTAACATATTACTCTGTCTCACAGTACGATGGTGCTACATGCACCAATTAGTGTATTAACTAGTGTACCAACACTAGTTATGACATTATTATTGACCCCATTCATTAGACAAATTACAAATATCAAAAACCTCTTAAATTATGTCATATCATCAATTGGTACACTAATTAATAAACCAATTGATACATATAACATTATTCCTCAGAGTAACATGATATTCTAGAAAATATTATCTAAGGAAAAAAAAAAAATTACTTTGTGCTTACCCTCTCATTTATTTAAAAACTTAAGCTATTAAAGACATAAATAGTTTTATTATTTATATTCTCAGGCCTCGTTTGGGAACTCTTCTTTTTAGTCAAAAAGTCAAAAAGTTACTAAATTAGCCACAAAGCCAACAACACATACCAAAAAGTCAAAGATTCTCTTTTCTCTCTACTTTTTGCACATCTTTTCGAAAACAAAAATGTCTAAGACCCTCTTTTTTCCCACCCCCTTTAACCCCCTCTCTCTCTCATTGGTTGGATTTTCTTTTCTTTTCTTTTCTTTTTTTGTTTCCTTTGTCCTCCAATCACCACCTGCCACATGTGTGTGGGGGTGGTGATTGGAGGGGGTCTCCATCACTCCTCTTTCGTAAAAAGTCAAAAAGTCATCCCAAACATTCTAATTTTTTTTAGCTCATATTTTAGCCAAATAGCTAAAAAGTTACTAAATTAGCATGTTCCCAAACGAGGCCTCAATACGAATAGGCTTTTCACATATTAGTGAGATTTTCTTTCATTGAGATTTTCTTTCATAGAAATGTCAAAACACATGTAAAATTTTAATTGTTAAATAGATTAGAAATTCAAACACAAGATCAAAGGCATATCATATGCACAATTTAACGAGTCTACAACATAAAATTTTCAATTTTTGAAACAAGAAAGAGATAGCAAACATTCTAGTTTCTTCTCTCATAAATTACCCAAATAAAAAGGAAGGATGCTACCATAAAATTATCAGCCTTGATTGATTTGTTTTTTAGAAAAAAATATCAGAAATCTTTTTAAAAATATAAACACTAATTTGGTAGAAATAAATATCAAAAAAATATTTTTTATTTTTTTATTTCTTTTATCATTTTTTTTTTTTTTTTTAATGTGTATGGGTGGTTCTGTTTGGATGAGGAAGTTCCAGCAGATGTGGTATTGTCCTGTTTTTATCTAACATTAATGCTTTCCTATCCAAAATGAAAAAGAGGCACAAAAACTCCAATCCATTTCCATGTGCTGGCTTTCATTCGCGGACAGGCCCATCTCACGTTACCTTTTAAGGTTTGGTACGGTTGGGATGTAATACGCACCCCCACATGGCTGGCCGTACACGTGCCCCAAGATTAGTGGTTGGCATGCATTCATTGAAAAAAAAAAAGAAAAGTAATTTAGGCTTAGTTTGGCATGACAAAAAAAAAAAGTATCATATTTAAATCACATCATCTTATTTCAGTCACATCACCTCTCTACCACATCACTTTAAACCTAATCCATACCAAACTTATATTTCATAAAAAGTCAAAAAGTACACTTATTTAATTTATCACAAACAACCCCGTTACATTGAATTTTACTTCAAAATAAATTATATCATATAGATTTAAAATTAATAAAATATAAGTCATACTCAGAAATTATTGTGATTCGTAATTTTTCTGAATACCTTTTTAATTATTTTTTCTAAATTTGTAGGGTTGTTATTAGGTGAAATAGCATACAAGAGTTTAATCGTGTATGCGCACCTCGTCTACAGTGCAATTTGTCTATAAAATGATGCGAGGACATGATTAAGTGAGTAAATTATAAATATATTTTTTAAAATTGGTTTAAAATATATAATTTTTTTTAATTTTAAAAATTACATCTCAGCTCTTAAAAATTTTATTTTCATAATAAATTATCTATTTTATTAATAATTATTAAGTAAATTATCAGTTTTTAATAATGTCATAAATTTATTTTAATTAATAATTTATATAATTTTATCATTGTATAAGGGAGCAGTTAAAAATTTTATTTCTCTAATGAATTTTATTTTTAAAAAATCTGACAAAAAAATATTTATAATTTTTTAAATCATAAAACAATCTATGCCTCCGTTTGGGAAGTGGGCTAGCTTTTTGACTTTTTGAATTTTTTGGTTATTTTAGCCTGGGCTAAAAAGCTTGGTTTGGGAAGGACTTTTTGACTTTTTGGCTTTTTTGACTCTTTTTGTGAGAGAAGAGTGTAATGATTATGGGTTGTATGTGATGTTTTGTTTGTTGTGACTAAAATAGCTTATTTTATTTTTTGTGGCTATATAAACCCCAAAACCACTTGCCAAACACCACCATATTTTAAACCATCTTCTAATTAATTACTTGGCTGACAAACCATTTGACCACGAAATAGATTTCTCCAGGAATAGTAAGTGGTATTTTGAGAAGATGGTAAAAGTTAATTTTTTTAAATTTTTTGATTTTTTATATAAAAAAATAAAAAAACAATATAACTTAAAAAAATCAAAAAATTTTAAAAAATTAAAAAGTTAATATTTTCAAATTGTGCCTAAGTATTGCCATTGATAACAAAAACACGGAATAAGCGACTATTTTTGTCATTGCATTTGCAGCTTGTTTCCGGTCAGCAAAGTAATTTTTATGGGTAATTCTATTTTCAGATATCAATTTTTTTAGTTCACATATTTAATAATTTTTTTTAATATAATTTTATTTTAAAATAAAAATATCATAATATCTCTATCTTCTTTCTCCTACCTTCATCGCCATATTCAACCAAAACAATCCTACATCAGCAGTAGGGGTGTGCATAATACTGTCGAAATTGCCAAAATCGCACCGAACCGCACCGCCAAGGTAAATTCGTTATTATTTGCCAATCGAATAGCCGGTTTTTGGTAAGAAAAATGACAAATTCTAGTGACACTTTTATCAATCTGCCGGTTTCTATTTTTCTTCCAAACCGTACCGACCCGCACCGCTATTAAATTATGTTTTATAAGATTCTAAAAATTCTTTTTTACTTAAGTTTGCTTGTTGTTCTATACCTTAGAATATAGTATTACATTACTGCTCGAAGGGAATTCAAGATGTCAGTAATTCAAAATAAAGTTGGATTCTAATTCACTTTTCAATCTTTTTTTTTTCGAAAGAGGGGTACCTGCTGTGCATAGCGCACAGCAGGATTTGCTGTGCTCCTATACGGCACCATAATGTTGCGTTTTGTTGCAAGGGTTGCAAAGTCACTGTCCACCCAAGGGGCAACCATTGATTATGCTATTCGAATTTTTTATTTCATTTTTTCTCTTGCTTAGGGGCACTTTGGAAAGATTGGTAAAAAGTCAATTTTTTAACTTTTTAGTTTTTTTAGCAAAAAAAGTCAGATTTTTTTACCCAAAATAATCCAGTTTTTTGCTAAAAAAGCCACCAAAAAAGTCAAAAAAATCAACTTTTTACCAACTTCCCAAAACACCACTTATTTTAGTTAATAGGGTTGGGTCGGTTTATTAGGCGGGTTGACATTTTCAAACTGCCATCCACGCTGACTCGTCACTCCTATAACTCCTACCTGCCCAACACACTCGCCAGTGTTGAAAAAATGCATGGCTTGGTGTGATTTAGTACGATTCGATACGATTTTAACGATATTGTGCATGGTCCTAAATATGACATATACTTGACTTACAAAATTTACTTTCTTAATATCAAAATGATATAATCAAATAGTATCATTTTGCAATGTAAGATTGTAAATCATGTTAAGTGGAGTTTGATATCATTTATATTAGGGCGAATTACATTAATGGTTCTTATAATTTGGGACTTGTGTCATTTTTGTCTCAGAATTTTCAATTGTGACACATTTGATCCTGAATTTTGAATTTGTTCCAAATAAAAATAATTGAAGATATCATTACTTAATTTTAAGAGCAAAATCGTCAATTTGATAAAATATAAACTAATTTGACAAAAATAAATATTAAAAAAATATTTTTAAATTAAAAAAATTTATTTTTATCTACTAAAGATAAAATTATGTAAAATTAAAAATTAGTGACTTTTTTGGTGACGATTTTTTTAAACTGTCGCTAAAACTTATAATTAGTGACATTTTTTATGACAAAATTTTCAAACTGTCACTAAAAATTAACAATAATAACATTTTTTAAACGGAAGCAGAAACATAAAGAACATGAAGAAGGAAACAGCACAAATAATACTAAAAATAAGTTAAACTAGCACTATGAGGAAACAGCACAAATAATACTAAAAATAAGTTAAACTAGCACTATAAGAAATAATAACTAAAAATAAGTTAAACTAGCACTATAAGAAATAATAAAAGAAAACAGTTTAAATAAACATTAATAATAAAACTTACAATTGTTTAATGGATAGAAACTAACAATTCTTCAAAATACATAACTTGAAAACGGACTTGAAAAGAAAATTACAGAGATAGGTTTTTCTTCTTGAGGAAGGGATGCTCTCAATTTTTCTAACTCTGCCTTATTCTTGACTGAAGAGGCCCTTTTATAATCAAAAGAGACCACCACTGTTAGCCTTGTGAGTGATTGCTGTGAGCCTTGTGAGTGAATAGTCTGGACTTGAAAGGAGCATCAGAAGCACATGGGAGTTGTCTGCTGCTTTCGGTGAATTATTAAAGCTCTTACTGTGCTGAATTTGTCGGTGGAATGAATCATGATGAATGGTGAATAGTAATGTTGATTTTTTGATGAATAGTGAACAGTAAAGTTGACTTTTTTACTATTCATTGCTTGGAGGCATGTGTCTGAGGGAATCAAATATAGATATATATATCAGCAGCTTTTCTCAAAAGACGAGTATTGATTGAAGCTGATAATTATAGCTATATAGAATCCAATGACTGAATTAAGCATATGGGTCCTGAGCATCTTGGAACTCGGGTCCATATGGATTTTGAGTAGTTGAACCTTCAGAAGAGTTTGAACCGTCTGAACCACCTTCTGAACTGCTGTTATCCGAGTCTGATTTGGCTTGGGCCATGAGTAAACGAGCCATTTGGAGGAGTTCATCTTTGGATGACTTGGACTTGGGCTTAACCTTTGATTTGGATTTATCCTTTGACTTGGGCTGGTCAGAACTGGGCTTTGCTGACTTGGATTTAATCTTTGATTTGGATGACTTGGGCTTGGAAGAACTGGATGATGGGCTTCCAAGATTGACTGGAGGAAGTTGGCTTCCTTGAGTGACTGGAGCAGTTGGGATTTGATGAGCTTTAACCATGGCAGGTGTAGGAGCATGAATGTTAATCGGGAACTCAGTTTGAACAATATCAACAATTCGTTGAATCTTGAAGTTATCCCACCATTTAACCTTATGTAGCCGCTGAATCACTTTACCAGAAATACCATATTGCCATTTGAATATCCAAGGGATCTTATATTTGGATATAAAAATAAGCAATTGAGGGAATTCTCTTTGCTGTGGAGTGAATGAGAAAACAGTGGAAAAGTAATTGACTTGATCCAAAATTATTGATGGGAAGATGTCTGGAATGGCACCATAATGTGTCCACCATCTCAGAAACCAAGTAGGTAATTCTGACTTAAACTTTTGATCAAATTGAAGAAACCAAGAGTGACTAAATGTTTCATTTTGATATAGGAGGACTTTGAACCAGGCATCAATATAATCATAATAATTATACTGAATGGAGTGATTAGGTAAATCTCGAAGTTGATAAGGAGAACCCCATTCAACTAAGGAAACAATATTGTGAATATAAAGTGAATGGTAAACCACTTTACTAGTGTAAGTACGATCATAAATGGGTTTAATCACAATTGATTGATGGTTGAACAGGATGTCTTTATAGAAGGTAATTGTTTTCTCTGGATGGAGAGGAACAAAATGCCATCCAGGAGGGAAATAAGTTTTAACCAGATCATTAACAGATTGACTCTTTGGGTGACTAGGTTCTTTGAAAAAGAGATTAGTAGTTGTTGAGTCAACATAATCAGATTGAGCAGCTTTAATAGGATTAGGAGGGTATGGAGTAACTGCTTGGCTAGATGAAGCAAAAGGATCATAGGCCAAAGCAGATGTGAAACTGGGTCGAGGAGTATTACCAAGAACTTGGTAACGGTTAATCATTTCAATAGGATGGTATTGGGTGACTAACTCCAAAGGAGGATAAAAGGCTGACTAGTTGGAACCAAGGCTTTAGAAGGGGGCCTTGGGCGAGACATATGTTTAAAAAGAAACAAAGGTTAGCAATAAAGATTAGCAACCACTAAGGAGATCTAAATAAGTCTGATGAAAATCCAAACAGTTGTAATAATCAGCAAGTAAATGGTGACGAGCTTGGATTTGGTGGTACTGAATGTATTGAGCACGTTTAGTAGTTTTTTTTTTTTTTTTTGGCTAATTTTATCCGGGCAATGCGATAAGCAGTTTGGTGAATCAGATCACGGTAATGGGTAATTTGGGTTTTATGGTAAGCAATAAATGGAGTGGCCATCCCTATCCCCCTTGTAAAAATTCTCGGGTAAGGAAATCGGGAATGGAATTTTGACAATCAGGTATATATTCAATAGTAAAATCGAAAATACTTAAAATAGATTGCCAACGGGCAAAAATTTGCTTACTAGCAAGATTTTGAACATCTTTTTCTAAAACATATTTAGCAGATTTGCAATCAACACGAAGTAAAAATTTTTGATTTAAAATATCATCTTGAAATTTACTAATACATAAAACAGTAGATAAAATTTCTTTTTTAATAGTACTATAATTTAATTGTGCTTTATTCCAGACACCAGAGTGATAACGAACAATTTGTTCAGATGATTGAGGAGTGACTTTCTGAAGGAGAATGCCACCATAACCAACATCAGAGGCATCAGTTTGAATAATTTTGAATGAATTTTCAGTAGGAATACCAAGACAAGGAAGAGACTTGACATATTGTTTAACCTGTTTAACAATAGCAGTATGAGTAGAAGACCAGAGAGGAGGATTGTCTTTTAACCGATCAAACAGAGGTTGACAAGTTTTCCTAAGGTCTTTGTAAAATTCAGCAATATAATTCAGTGATCCTAAAAAACGTTGTAGTTGAGTTTTATCTAAGATTTCATCAGGAAATTTAGACGCAAATTCAATGGAACGACTAATAGGTAAAATAGTATTCTGGTGAATATCATAACCTAAAAATTGGACTTTGGTTTGAAACAATTTAATCTTAGGAGCAGAAATGACTAGACCATAACTTTTAATGGTATAAAAGAAGGCAGTAAGATGTTTCCAGTGTTCACTAATTGATTTTGAAAAAATAAGAATATCATCTATATAAACTATGGAAAAATGACTAAATGGATTGAAAATATCATTCATTATATGTTGAAATTCACTAGGAGCATTTTTTAACCCAAATGGCATGACATTCCATTCATAGTGTCCAAATGGTGTAATGAAAGCAGTTTTATATCTATCCTTAGGATGAATTTGAATTTGCCAAAAACTACTTTTTAAATCAAATTTACTAAAAATAACAGCTTGACTAAGTCTTTTAATCAAATCTTTTTTATTAGGAATAGGATACCTAATCCATTCTAAAACAGCATTTAAAGGTTTGTAATTAATGACTAATCGAGGGACACCTCGTTCTAATTCAGCATTTTTATTAACATAAAAAGCAGGACAAGACCATGGGGATTTACTCGGACTAATTATTCTATTTTTTAACAATTCATTAATTTCTTTTTTACACATTTCAAGTAATTCATGATTCATTTGGATAGGTCTAGATTTAGTAGGAATTTGTTTTTCATTAAAATTTTTGATATATGGCAAAGTAACTACATGTTTTTTCCTATGCCAAAACGCAGTAGGTAAAGTTGAACAAACAGTTGATTCAAGTTTTAATTTAAATTCATTAATTTGAGAAATAATTACGGGATCAGTTAATTGTTGATCAATTCTTTTGTAATTAATTTCTTCTTTAAGAAATTTTAAATGTCTACTTAATCGATTAATAGTGTGAGAGATAGAACAATCTTTTAATTGATTTAATTCTAACATTTCAGGTGGAGATAAGAATTTAAATGTAACAGGTTGACCGAAAACATGAGTAGTTATTCCTTCACTAGATGTAGTAAATGGATATAGTAAATAGATAAATGGTGTACCTAAAATGATTTTATCAGTCATGTTTTTTACTAAAACAAATGAGGTTTTAAAACAGACATTATTGTGACAAACATGAACTTTAGGTAATTTATATTTAATATGCATTTTACTACCATTAGCAGAGGTTAATCTTTCATGACATTTTTCATAATATTTAGTAGGGAGTAAACCTTCTTGAATGCAATTTAAATCAGCACCAGTATCAATTAATGCAACAAGTTCTAATTCAAAGTTATTAATAACAATTTTAATTTTTGAATACCACTTTTGAATATAAATTTTATTAATTAGATTTAATCTTTTATTTTCAAGATTGTTTGATTGAGATTGGTGTGATCGATTATCGAATAGAAGGTTTTCAGGATTAGTATGGTCAGAATCATGACCAGATTCATTAGGAGATTCATCATTATTATCTTGGAAATTTTCTAAATTTTTATTAGGTTTTAATGTAATAATTTCGTCTTCTAAATGTTGATCTTTATTTGTAGTTCTTTAATAGTTTGTTTAATCTGATTGATTTCTTGTTGTAAATCTTGAAGTGTAACTTCTTTTGTTTTTATTCTTAAATCTTTCTAAAGTTTTAGATAGACTAATAATTGGTTTATCTTGCCTAGGTTTAGAATCAGTATTATTAATTAATAAAGATTTAAGTCTATCAGTATATTTCTTCTTTAATTCTGGATCATCTAATTTACTAATTAGTTCAATAAGAGCAGATTCTTCTTGATTTTGTTTAGTAAGAACAGTAATTTGTTTAACAGGTTTACAACAAACATCATTACATCCTAATTCTATATTATTATCAGAATCATTACTAGGTGAATGGTAATCAGATGAAGTATTCGGATTATCAGAAGAGGAATCACTAACAGATTGATTTAATTGAAAGATTTCAAATAATTGATTTTTTGATTCATCATTAATTTGAAGTTGATTAACTTTATCTTTTAATTTTTGTTTCTCTTTACACTTATTAGAATAATGACCTTTTTGACCACAGTTATAACATGTAATATCTTTATTAGATTTAGATTTTGGATGTGATTTTGACTTGTAATATTTCTTTTTTGGTTTAGTATAAAATTTATCATTTGATTTAGAAGGTGAATAGTTCTTTTTGTATTTATTTGAATATTTGTGTCTATGTTTACTATGTTTATGTGGTTTCCTACGAGAGGGTGCTACAGGAGGTAAACCATATTGTTCACAGAAATTTCCTAATTCATATTTAGCCTTGTGCTTATCTTTTTGAGCTTTTTGACTAAGTTTAAGATCAATACACATTCTTAATCCTTCTTTTTGAATAGTGCTAATTATATCACCATAGGTTAAATTATCATATTCAATTATTCCAGTAGGTTGACTAAGAACATCTCTAATTTTGTGAGCAAATAAATCAGGTAATCCATTAATAAATTTTTCTTTCCAAAATGATTTAGTACAGTCTTCTCTTAACATAACTCTAGAGGTAAAAACATCTTTATACCATCTAAAATCACTTAAGGTAGGACAGGTCAGGTTACTAAGTTGATCATGTATGCGAGAATAATATATTAGTAGGAGTTCCTATAAAATGTCTAACTATTGTGTAGATTAATGTGTTAACACCATCAGGTACATAATAACCAATATGTTCATCAAAGATAGGGAGATCATTTGCATCTTTTTGATTAGCATGTAAGATTGATTCACGTTGTTCTGCAGTGAGATATTTTTCCCACCAAGATTTGAGCATACCGGTAAAACCAGAGGTTATTAAAGAAGCAACTTCAGGTTGAGAGTAATCAGGGTAATTAGTTAAATAACTATTAGCAACCATAGATAAATGATTTAATTTTTGCAATATTTGATCTTCACTTAAACCATCAATATTCCATTCATATAATTTTTTGGCAGAGACAGAAAATTGATTAGCAAGATTATTTTCTTCATATATTGAGATCAGGAGGAGTTGGTCTAGAATACCAATTTTTTGTAAGAGATGTAGGATTAGGTTTAGGATAATGCAATTTGTTGAGCTGAGTAGAGGGTTGAAATTGTCGAGCTAATTGATTAATCTTATTATCAGTTGAATCAGAATCAGATTGAGTAGAAACAGGTTCTTGTTGATTTAAAACAGTAAGACCTTTGGAGGGTGAAGCTTGTTCATTGGTAGCTAATTGGTAAATAGTTGTTCGATAGCTTTTACAGCAGATTGATCATTGGTGACTAAACTTTTGCGTTTGGAACGATCACTGGGAAGGTTTATTAAGGTTGATCGAGAGATTGTTTAGTAGATGTGGTATTAGCAGAATAATCATCTAAATTAGTTTCTATTTTATCTAATTGTTTACCAATTGTTTTTAAACATTGATTAGTATAATTATTTTGTTCAATAATTTTTTTAATTTCAGGGTCAGTGCCAGGCAACTTAAAAGGAGAGGCTGGGACTTCAGAACCTTGGCATTCAATAATTATATTAGATAGAGGTGGATGACTAGAGGTAACAGATGTATTAGGGGAAGTTTTCCATTTATGTTTTGTGATTGTATTAATCTTTTTATAATAGTTATCCATATATTCAAAGAAAGATAATTCGAAACCATATTCTACCATAAAATCATACCATTTCCTAGTTATGCTGGATTGTTGAGCAGAATCATATTTAGCACGATAAGCATGTCTTTTAGTTCTATTTTCTTTAGATCTAAAATCAATAAGTAATTTATCTAAATCAGGAGTAAATTCTTTTTTGATTGTCATTAATTGAGGATTGATTGGATGTGTAATTTCAAAATCAGTTTGAGTAGGAGAATTTTGAGATTCTTCATCTCTTCTTCAGGTAAATGTGTGTGTGTTGAATAAACAGGTTTACTAATTTGAGAAGTTGTAGAGTTATCAATTCCTTTGAGTTTACTATTTGTAGTGTGACCAAAATTGAGTTGACTATTTTTTCGAAATAAAGGAGTATTAAATATTTCATCTTCAGTTTCAATTTCAGTAGGTATACTAGAAGTACTATGTCTAGAGGATTGACCTCGATTAAATTTAATGTGAACTGAACCATCAGTATATTGTTGGATATCTTGGATATCTTGAATAGAAGATTGTTGTTGATTATGTTTAATAATTCATTATTAGTAATCCATTGATCGGGAGAGTAATATTTTTCCATTCAATCATTTGTGGAACATGAATATGGGATTCATTATTACTACTTTGGATTAGCAGAGTTTTATCTTTTGGACTTTTATGCAAAGCTTGAACATTTAAATTGGTTTTCATACATTTATAATGAACACGATAAATTAAAGCAATATTATGAACTTTTTCTAACATATTAGTAAATGAACCATTTAATTGAATGTTTAAAGTTAATGCTTTTAAATATGTGGATCACGTAAACTGAGTGTAAAATCAGGAAAACAATTAAAATGTACTGGACCATTATGAAGACCAGTTTCCATCATACCCATTAAACTATCATTATAATCAATAAAACGAGCATCTCGTAAACATAATAAAACAGAAGCATTTTTTCCTTGTTGTGTTAATGGTTTAATACCAACTTGAATTAAGCCTAAATGAATAAAATTATTACCAGTTTTTTAAATGTCTTTTAATTAGATCAACATCAAATAATTGACAAGTTTCCCTAGGTTTTTCTAAAGCATAAATTTGTTCAATGGTTTTAACATGCAGATTAACATTAAAAGTGTTCTGTAAAAAAGTAGTTTTATAAATTTCCTTAACAGGTAATTTTGGTATATTCCAATTTAAATCAATTTTATCATTTTGTATTTCAACATCTTCTTCATTAATTACTAATCCTTGATTGAGTAGTGAGGGCAAAGTAGTTGATCTAGAACTAGCTGACGAGTTACTTCTAAATAATCGACTCATCTTTTGATTATTTAATCTGTATTATAGGAATCTTAATACATTGTCAAAATTTATCATGTTTTTCACATACCGCATCCATACATACCCTATTCGGAAGACCCCTAAGTCCGACACTGCCTAACCCTAAGGACTTACTCTGGACAGGGACGAAAGTGGGTGACTTAGCTAGGTGGAAAGACACAGATAGAATTTTTGACAGATTAAGATGGCCGAAAACAGAATAACTAATCAAGAAAGGAGAATGATTAAATAGAAAACAAGACTGTAATTAAAAAATGTTACTAATTATTATAGAACCTATTAGATAATAAGTTCACATATTAAGACCTATACGTAAGTCTCTTTAACTTTTATTAAAGAAAACATATATTATTGATCACTTATCGTGTAATACTCATTGAATTAAAAAAGACTAATATTTAAATAAAATATTCCAGTTGGTTCATTTTATACTGATATAAAAAAAATTTAAATCAAAATAGACCAAAAACTAAATTTTCAATCGGTCTTAAGCGGTTGTTTCAGTTCTATCGATTTTTCGTATAGTATATATAATGTGTGACAAAAAAAAAATTGGTCAAAATGTCAATTTATTTTGAGAATTGTTTTAAATGCCATCCCAAATTAATTTTGATTTTGACTTAAATATTTATTTTATTTTATTTATCACACAATATTTATTAGTAGAGCTTAGTTGTTATTAAAGAAATGAGATATCACAAAGTTTGTCAATCTCTATTAAATTTGAACCAACAATCACACATCATAAAATGAAATTACAAAATCCCTTAACCAAAAATTTTGATTCTATCATTTTGATCTAAGAAAGTATTTTTTTAATAAGTTTTATAACTAAAACAAACAAAAGAAAAAAAAAAGAATTTAAAAGCATTAATGCTTGCCCATTAGAAGGACAATAGCTGTGAATGGTTACAAGAAAATGCACCAACGCGGTGTCGATTAAGAGCACAGCAAATCCTGCTGTGCATTGCGCACAGCAGGTACCCCATTCCCTTTTTTTTTCTGGCCATGTTGCAAACTTGCATCAGCTCACTTTTCAATCTAAATACTTTTTAACAGTAAACATTTTCAATATATTGTAAACCCTGAATGATATTAATTTTATGTATTATATTTGATCATTGTAGCTTCCACAGATGCTTGTAATGAACTGATGGCATAGTCGTTGATATTATCATATTGTTGCTACACTTGCTGCATCAGAAGAAAGCTTTGCAAGATACTTAACATCACGGTATCTCTCGTCTTTTTTTTACTATTTGATTTAAGTTTTGTAATTTGAATTATATTTTTTATAAACCACCAATCCGCCCGAACCACCAAGGCAAATCCGTCATTATTTGTCAACCGAACCGCCAGTTTTTGATAAGGAAAATGGCAAATTCTAGTGACACTTTTATCAATTCACCACCCGCCATACGGTTTCTATTTTTCTCTCAAACCGCACTGACCCACACTGCGCACACCCCTAATCAGCAGTATCACATGTCTCATCCGTCATCTTCTTATGTCATCTCTTTTTCACTGTGCATGTGACCGACCACCTAACACAATAAACCACACATCACCTCTTTTTTACTTTGCATGGGATTTGCATATGAACAATAATTGAGATTTCTTATAATTGAGATTTTGTTTTTTTAGGATTCTTACAACTTTTTTGAATCTTAATTATTGATGGTGTGAAACTTACTCATCTCACACTATTAATAACTGAAATCTAAAATAAATTATGACGGTCTCTAAAAAAAAGAATCCCAAATATTTTTCATTTACATGTGACCACCTAACACAATAAACCATACATGCTACATCTTTTTCACTTTACATGGGACAACCTAACACAATAAACCATATATTCCCACAAAACCCCCATCATGAACCAACTATTTTTGAGATGGATTATGGAGGCTTAGGATGGAAGAAAATGAATTGGGAGTAGTAGCAGTGATAGCAATGGAAGGCTAAAAGTGGTGACAACGGTAGCAAAGGAGGCATAGGTAGATGGAAGAAAAATTAGAATTTTAAAATTAAAGATGAGAGCATTATTAGAATAAAGAAATATATACTAAATTTTTTTCATTTTTTTATATGGACTGAAAAGGTATTCATTAAGTGAATACACTGAGGGGAATTAGTGTGTAAAAATAAAATTATTCATAATTGTAGGTTTTGGAAACATCTAAAAAAGTCATATCTTTTTCTTCTTCGTTTTTTCAGTGATTTTTTTAAAATTATGTCAAAAATTTTTTACTTTTCCAGCTTGTCTTAGGTAAATAAATCTACAAAGTAAAAAAATTAAAAGAATTCAAAAAAAATGAAAAGGAAAAAAAAAAGAAAGAAAAAAAAAAGTTCACCATTTTTTTACTTATTTTAGTCTTTTTCTAGTTTTTTTTTTTTTTTTTAAATTTCCAGTTCATCTTCTCAAATTGAACCTATAAACCTAAATTTTTTCAAAATAATAATAATAATAATAATAATAATAATATATTATTATTATTATTATTATTAAAAATGCACTATAGACGAAAAAAAAGTATTAAAAAAAAAACTATCGAATAATGAAGCCCCTCAAAATAAAATGGTTTAGACTAATCATTCAAGCAAAATAGTTCAAATTTAAGGCAAGTCCAAACTAACCTTGGCAGTGTAATAAATTCTAGCTAACTGATTACTGAAATTTAAAATGAGTGGACAAGCAAGCTATTCTTTTAGCTATTTGATCATTGACCCAATTTTTTCTTCCGAACCCTATATAACAAAATTAGACCATGAAGCCGATTTCTAATATAGGTATATTTTTAATAGGGATAATGTTAATAATATTAAATTTTTTACCAAAAAAATTACTAAATGTCTCACATAGGTGTGGGGTCCACACTTTTATAAATCGACATTTGGTCATTCATTTGGTCGAAAATTTGAAACCTATATTATTTTTCTTTTAAGAGTAATGTAAGGAATACTAAATTTTCTATCAAATAAATGATCAAATGTCTCACATGGATGTTAGATTCACACTTGTATAATCAGGTGAGATATTTGATCATTTATTTGGGTGTAGGATCCACACTTTATATCAACCCCCATCAATGGTTTCAAATATCAGCAGATATGGGTCAATATTTATTAATTTTTTTGACTTATTGATATCGATATATCTTATTATACTTGTGGAAATAAAAAGAGGAATTATCACATCAACATATATACTTAGAAAAATATTTTTAGATTAGTAGTATTCATTATAAACATTAATATGCAGAATTATAAATTTTTTTCATGATTTTATAATTATTTTTGGAAACCACTATTGACAAATAATTCTCTCAAATAAAAATCACATGTATTAGCTTGATTTATGATGAGTGGTGCTATATTAGCACTTTATGAATTATTTTGTATCCTTATTTTATTGGGTTACTATTTATAAATTTTGAAACTCTTAAAATTTCTTTCCCCCCTAATAATATCAAAATTATTCTCGTGAAAACATTCTACCCATTGAATGTACACCCCCCACACCCCAAAAAAATCCATTTTCCAAAAAATCCTAACAAAACCCACCAAGAAGAAGAAAAGCCAATGTGATTATTGTCTCCATTGCCTAATTCACCATTGTCACAGTTGGTATACTCTCTCTCTCTATATATATATACATAATTTCTTAATTTTCTCATAATAATTTCTCTTCTTGTAGGAAAAAAATTATAATAATTGGTTTGGTTGGTTTTGTTGGTAGATATTATAAAATTCTAAATTCAGCAGAGAGCTACGCAGCAATATTATCAAAGTTATGCGATGAAGGAATAACTTTTGAACCTGATAATGGATTTTGGCTACTTCCGATAACTTTTGCAAGTGTTAAAAATTTTAACCATTCAATGTATTTAGAAATTTCCATGTTCGGGCCTGTATTCTCGAACTTGAAAAAATAAAAACCTTTGCAAGTGTTAACAATTTTGACCGTTCAATGTGTTAAGAAATTTCCATACTAGGACATGCATTTCCGGACATTACTTATTTGTTCTGGAATGCCTTCCTGAACAAATAAACAATGTTCGAGCCTATGTTCCTCAATTTTGGTCATATGTTCGGGAATTCAGTCTTAAAAAAATGACGAACAAATTTATTATTTTTATCCTTTTTTTCAAGAAATTTACCCTTACAAGACTAATCTCCTCTGATTTAAGAACAACATTAAGGGTTGGTTTGGGATGTTTTAAAAAAGTGCACTTTTTGACTTATTGGCTTATATAATCTATGAATCTCCTCTAAACTTTTGTTGTTGTACTCCTTTCGTCTTATGGAGTTGTAGTTATTAGAAGAACTTTACCTTATTGTCATTGCTGGAAAAGTGTATGTAGTCAAATGGTTATCACTGTTACCGCCGGAATATTGCGATTAAAGGGTTTTTAAGGTTTTAAGGGTGGGTAGATTTTGAATTTGGGATTTGGGGAAGATGAATGCATGGTGATAGAAGTAGGTACTCTCGTAAGCCTTAATTCATTATGTAGTGAGTGTGTAAGTTTAATTGTGAAATGTGGTGTCTCAAAATTAATGATATCCTTTTTAATAATTTTGTTTGAGGTTATTATTGTTATAAAAAGAAAGTTAAAAATTGGGGGATTTTAAATAATTTATGGGATGCTAATAGCAGCATTCTTTATAATATACATCAGTTTCAATTCGCAACCATATTCACTTACACCGAGTTTGGTAAATGAATTTGAAAAATTAAAAGAAAAAAATAAGTGAAATATAAATAAAATATAATTACATTTTACCTACATTTCATACACTTTTTTTTGGTAAATCCCTCTCTAAATCTATTAACCAAATATATTCTTAAAGTCTTTCAGGTAAACACACGCCATGGGAAATAAAGAAAACCAAAAAAATAACAATAATAGAAGGAATTGAATAACTAGATATAATTGTCTTTTATGATTAATACTATCAAAAAAAAAATCCTACGAATGCTACCAGTATGTAAAACTTCAAGCCAGAGAGAGAGAGAGAGAGAGAGAGAGAGAGGTGATTTTTCCATGAGATGAGAAGCAACGTAGAGAAAGGATGGATAATTGGGTATCCTATCCTAACGTTGATAGTTATAAGTTTCCTTGATATATTTAAGATACTTTTCGCACTCATACATCTGATATTTTTGGTGCCTGCACTGTGATTTAAACCACAAACAAAAACAGCATTGCATCTATATGAATATATTAGTTGATAAGGTATATATATATATATATATATATATAAGCAAAAACTTCTGGTTACACTATCTGCAAACACTTGCTATTTTTTTTTATTATTTTTAGTTTATCATGTAATTAAAAATTAATTTATAAATGGGGAGTTGGCCAAGCAAAAATTAATCAACTCAAATCAATTCTAAAAAATAAATGATTACAAAATTTAATTTTATTTAATTTAATCTAACTTCATAGATCATTTATTCATTTTAAATCTTTAAAAGTATCAAATTAAACTAGGTGCCATTTTGGGAAGTTGGCAAAAAACCAACGTTTTTGGTGTGTTGCTAAAAACTCAAGTTGCCAAAAACGCTCCAAATTCCTATTTGGGAAGACCAAAAACGCCACCCCAAAATTTACCAAATTACCCTCTAGAAAATTTTGATTAATTAATTTAAAAATCAAAAAGTAAGGATATTTTAGTCATTTTGGAGTGATGTGACACTTTAAAAAAATATTAAACCAAAAAGTAAAAAAGTCAGCTTTTTACCAACTTCCCAAATCACTTTCAAAAAAGTCAAAAAACTTGATAAAAAGCTAAAAGCCAATTTTTTACCAACTTCCCAAAACACCCCTAGATTTGTTCAGAGGGAACCATTGAGCTGACAGTCAACCCTTTAGCTTGGAAAAAAGATGTGGCTAAGCCCGTCGCCATACTTGACTAATATCATTTGTTTGATTTTTTAATTTTTATTAGGTGATTATAACTCAGTGGTGATTGTACAAAATAATTATAAATTTATAAAAAAAAAATTAATACTTTAATTATAAATGTATATAATATTTACCATAATTTTAATATTATTTTTAAAAATTTACACTAATAATAATTGTTTCTTTTTTTACACCAATTCAATTGCTTCACTAATAATTGTACCTTTGTTATAATTGTACCTTTTAGTACACCAATTCAATTGCTTCACTGATAATTGTACCTTTTTATTACACTATTGTACCTTTTCATTGAACCAATTCAGTGCCGTTTCGGGAAGGACCATAAAAAGTCACGTTTTTTAATCATTTTTCAAAAATATAAGTGGCTAAAAACGCAACAAATTTAGTTTGAAAATGATAAAAAACGCAGGTGTAAAATTACAAATTAGACTTTATAATAAAAAAATAAAAAAATAAATTTCTTATGTTGGGTAAGAGTATTTTGGTCATTTTAATTTGATTTGATACCATAAATAAATATTAAACTAAAAAGCAAAAAGCCAGCTTTTTACCAACTTCCCAAATCACTTTTCAAAAAGCTAAAAAGCTTGGTAAAAGGCCAAAATCTAATTTTTTACCAACTTTCCAAAACACCCCTCATAATATTTGCCATCAAATAAATTTTTTTATTATAGTATTGGCTTATTTGTTTTAATTTATTTAAATTATTCATAATATATATTTTTGTAATTTAAAATTGAGTAAATTACAAACACATCCCTTGAGATTTACTTAAATTGTAAATTACTCCATGTGGTTCTAAAAATTACATTATGCTCCCTAAGGTTTCTAATTTCATAACAAATAAGTCATTTTATTAATAAATCATCAAATTAATTAATAGTTTTGAATAATGTTAAAATTTTATTTCAATTAATAATTCAAATAATTTTATTATTGTATAGGTGAACAGTTAGAAATTTAACTTTTTCAATTAATTCTGTTAAATAAAAAATTCTAACAGGGAGGTATTTGTAATTTTTCAAACCACAGAGACAATTCGTATTTTAAACAAATATCAAAGATTGCATTTGTAATTTACCCTTAAAAATTTATACTAAACTATTTGGTCCCATTTTTGTTTACAGTTTATTAGGCAGATTAATTAAATAAATTTTAAAATTTTAATTATTTATAAGTTAGGAAATGAATACTTTTGAATTATGTTTTTTGAAAGTATTTTTTAACGGACTCTTTAAAGAGGCTTATATATAAATAGAAAGAAATGCATCCTTTGTTGAGTGTGTGTTGCAAAGTGTCTGTTTTGTTTGATTTTTCAAAAAATAATTTTAGATGAGTTTTTGTATTTTTGCACTGAATTTTTTTTTAATATTTTAATCCATTTTTTGTATGCACCTAAAAAGTAAAATAAATTGGCTAAAATATTTATAAAAAAAAATTAGAAAAATAAACAAAAAAAAAATGGAACAAAAATCTATGTGCATTTTTTGTTCGGGTTTTTGTTTATTTTTAGTGAATTTTTTGAATATTTTAGTTAAATTTTTTTACTTTTTAGATTTATCTAATTTTCATGTATCTAAACAATTAAATATATATATATATATATATATATATGAAAAAAGTTCAATAAAGATAATTAAAAATTCGTTTAAAAATAATTTACTAAAATGTAAACCAAACAAAACTGTTCCAAATTGACCAAATCTATTATGTGTGGGTCTTACACACATATGAGAAGTTTGGTAATTTATTTGGGTCTTAACCTTTTAATTGTAACAATTTATTTCTTAGACTTTAACCTCGTATTTAAAACAATTCTCCCGTTATTTCACTGTTTAAAATTTTAATAAATAAAACATAAAAGACTAAAAACAAAATTTAAGTAAAAGTTGGATGATGAAACTATAATGTGTCTTCTAATTTTTTTTTTTTTACTAATGCTCTTGAAATGTCTTCATGAGAGTACTTTCGTCTAAAATTTTAACAATAAATAATGGGAGGATTACATTAAAATATTGGTAAAGATAAGGAAGCAATACGAAATTTGAGTATAAGTTGGGAGAAAAAATGTCGTAGTGACGTAATCTATAATAAAGTTATCATTCACTCTATTACGTTGTTGACTACCATATCAATGTAAAAATAATCAAAAATACTATCAAAATTTTATCAAATGTCTCACATGGGCGAGACATTTAATGGAAATTTTGGTAAAATTTTTAAGATTTCTAACATTATTTAAAATCTTGGGAAATTCTAAGGTTTCAATTCAACAAGAATTTTAATAAAATATCGGTGGTACTAAATGCATCAATTAGTGTATCAATTGATGTACCAACATATATTATGACATTATTACTGATATCACCCATTATATAAATTATAAATACCCAAAACCTTTAAAATTATGTCACATTATCTGTTGGTATACCAATCTGTGTATATAGCATTATTCATAAAATAGTGTTTAAATTACAATTACACCTTTTGATATTTCCTCAAAATACGGATTGTTTTTTGTAATTCGAAAAATTACAAATATCTTTTGTCAAAACTTTTTATTTAATAGAATTAATTAAAAAAATGAAATTCTTAACTGATCTTCTATACAATGATAAAATTATCTGAATTATTAATTAAAATAATTTTTTAACATTATTAAAAACTGTTAATTAACTTGATAATTTATTAATAAAAATGATAATTTGTTATAAAATTAAAAACGCTAGGATATAATTTTCAGAACTACATGAACAAATCGTATTTTAAGCAAATTTTAAAGAGTGTATTTATAATTTATCCTAAAAATAGTTATATGTAATATCTAACATAAAATATATATATATATAAATAAAAACAAAGGAATAATTGCAAGAAAAATAGAAGAACTTACACCATGGTAGGCCATGAGTAGAAGATTAATTGAAAGACGTAATGTGGGAATTGGAGGAGCAGCAGAGACATCATCACTATTGTTGGTAGATGCTACACCAAAAAAACACACCATGCAAATATTAATCACTGATATTATAAATTAAGAAAATAAATCAATGGCATTATGGGTGTAACTTTAAATCTACTACACTACACACTCGCTCTCGGGATTAAAATTTGGATGACATTTTCATGATCTATAATATTTTTTAATATTAAATTCATCCAAATATACAGAAACGTGATATACAAAGTGATCAGTACAAAATATTTTATTTATACATTTATTATAATTGTAAGGGACATATTATGGTATACACAGGCCTTTCAGGGTGTGTATCATATGTAAATTATGTCATTTGTGAGTTTGATTATCATAAATGGCATTACTTAATATTATGGGAATCACAACTTTTTTATAAAAAAAAAAAATTTGAGTCATAACTAAATATCACATGAAATATAACCAAATAACTCTTGAATCATAACCAAAATTTTATACCTTGAGAAGGCGTCTACCATAGAATTTCCCTTTTAGTATATATATGTGTGTATGTAAATATTTTATTTAAATATGCTACTTAATATTCATTTTTTTATACTGTGTTTGGTTGGAGGATTTAAAAAATGATTTGGAAAGAGAAATGAAAAATGAAAGTGAAATGTGAATAAATTATACTTATATTTCACCTAGTTTCACACACTTTTTCCCTTTCTTTTTCCAAATCCGTTGTCAAATCCCCCAACCAAACACAGCATTAAGGTCTAAAAGATGGAGAACTATACACATCTAAATCATTTTTTTTATTTATTATTATATCTTTAAATTATTTTGTTTTAACTTATAACGTGTTTTATATGTGTTCAACACATTGTTAAAAAGTGTCATTGTCAGACCCTAACATGACAAGAACCCACACCTTAAAAGTGTCCATCTTCTTAGATGACATGTCATGCTCAAAGCTTTGGATTGAGGCAGATTTGGGTTGGGTCTTTGGTTTGATCCAATCCAAGTTTGTTGAAGGTGTATTCAAAGTATTCAATCAGTCTTGGTTCCTTCAGTTCAGCTACAGAACTTTCACCTTAAACTAATGCGGTTCTGTTCCTTTTTATGGGCTGATGTTCTGTTATTTGGTCTCTGTTTGGGGCTTTCTTGTTTTTTGGTCTTCTTTGGTGTTTTTTTTGCTGTGATGCCTTTTGCATTGTTCCATTTCACTTCATTGATGTATCTATTAAGCTGTTTGTAACTTGATTTTCATCAATAAAGTAGTCTTCTTTGTTAATAATAATAAATAAATAAAAGGTAAACATTCAATATATAGGATTTTATCCAGATCGTTTTTGTATGGAAGAAAAACAATGATATATTTTTATTTATTAATTTTTGGATAAAAATTTCTATTTATTCGAACATAAATGTAGAGAAAGCTTCAAGCAATCCACAAAACAAATGCTTTTGAACAAACTTTTGTACGTACCTTGGGATTCTTGGGGAGATGCAGCAGGGGAATGACTTTCTTCAGAATCAAAATACGAAATTAAGGTTAGCATTTTAACAAAGAAATGATATAAAAAATAATAAATAAATAAATAACTTGTAAACGAGAGCTAAATTGACATCGAGCAGTGTTGTTTAAGACCAAAAAAAAAAAAAAAACTAAGCTGAATTTTCCAGAAAATAATAATAATAATGATAGAGAAAGAAAATAATAGAATTCCATGAAAGGAAGAGAAAATGATGTTTGCTCTCTATACTATGTAGTAGAATAGAAGAAGAGACAAAGGATGGAAATTGAGGTACCCATTTGATGGCATTTCTTCATAATATCAACATAACTGTCACACTTGTTCGAAGAACCTCCCCCAAGGCACTGCGTTTATAAAACAAACAAACAAACAAAAAAGACAAAACATACAATAGTCAAAATCACTTTCACATCCATATGTATATATAGTTGGGATTATATATTTAAAGAATCAAAAAAAAAAAAAAAACAATCAAGCTTAATATGAAGGAGAAATCCATGGTGCGCATAGACTGGGCACTGAATAATAAATCTTTTACCTTGGTTTGGTTCCCAGTTTCATTTCAGCAAGGAAAGTATTACAATTTACATCATATAATAAGGTAAAGACAAGTGAAGTGATGGAGGAAGTAGATATATACATCATTGTAGAAGTCGATAACATGCTTGCATGTGTTAGTAGTAATAGCTTGGGCCTTGGCTAGAGCACGATCATGGTCCTTGTTGGCTTGAGGAGGAGGAGGATGGTTCTCTACTTCAAATTGAGAGAAGAAGCTGCCTATGGTTCTATTAATAGCAGCACCAACTGTTTCTTTTTCACCTTTCAAAATAGGAAAAATAGACAAATGAGTCTCTGCATACATAATCACAAAAATACTCTAAATTTTGTTCCGATAAAATGGTATGTACTTCGTATTCAACTTTTGTATGGTGAATTCCACACTTTTAATAAAAATTCTAGAGGTCACTAATGAGTAGAGTATTTTAAAATGATAAATCTCAATACAGTTTGTGTACAATTTTTTTGTGAATGTATATTATTATTACTGTTGAACCATAATTCTAGCAGCAGCAGGTTTTGGATTTGGTGAAGCAGAGGCTGCTGCAGTTTCTTCCTCAGGGGCAGGAGAAGAAGTAGTAGTGGTGGGGTTGATCAGAGTGACCGATGGAAAAACAATATGACAGATTGAGGGTGGTGGGTTGCTATTACCACTACTAGTTTTCTCTTTCTCCTTCTTTTGCTGAGCAATTTCATGTCCACCTGTGCTCCGAGATGATGTCAAAGCATCAATGGTTCTGAGTGCTATGGCTGAAGCAATGCCATAAGATATGGCTTCAAAACAAAAATAGAAAACCTCAGTAACATAATGAATTTGGCTATGCACTTGCACTTTAAGACTTGGGTCAAGCAAGCAATGGATTTGTTTGCATGATAATAATTTTAATAAATATTGAAAAAATTTATACTAGTATCAAAGGAGATTAAAGTTAAAAAGCATGTACCCCAAAGAGCGTAACCACGAAGATCCTCATAATTGGATGATCCACCACCATTGTCACCCTGAGAATCAGGTGTTGTTGCTGGAGGAGAAGCATTTTGGGAAGCTGTAATATTTAATAAAAACACTAAAACAATTTGAGTGAACCCACATCAAATTATGGAATATGATAAGTACTAAACTAACAAAAAAAAAAAAAAACATGATATGCTTTTCAGTTGTCTTTGTAAAATAGATGGAAAGACATTATACTACAATTTGATTCTTCATCAAACAGAATAAGCTGATATTACTCCAATATCCATTGAACGCCATGCCAAGCCTCACCTTACTCACTAATGATTTTGAAAGAGTTAATTGTTATGATTGGCTGCACTAATTAATTGTCTTATTGGTTCAAAGGGGTTTTATTATTTGTTTGGATTTGTTTTCTGGGGTATAAATTGATACATGGACCAATTGTTAACCAAACATTTCTGACATTTTTTTATTTCTTTTTGTTGCTTCGCTTCTAAATTTTTTTTGAAATGTTTCCATTTCCATGCCAATTGGAACAACATATATATCAAAATGAAATTTTGATCCTTAATATTAAACATATAACTCCTCCAAGTGTATCAGAGAAGATTGTTCTAAGTTGTAACAGCAACATATCTAAAGCTATAGACAGTTTTCTTAATAGAATAATACATACATATTTATTAATTTTTTCAGAATTGATAAACATTTTTTTGAGATTTGATAAGCATTAATACACTAAAAAATGGTTTCAAATTATCAAAAGCATAAAACATGTACTGGCTTTTTTAAACTAGTAGATGTTTATGGAAAAGTGTGTTGTATTGTATTGTATCTCTCTCAATAATCAGTTGTTCTTATCAATTGATCTTTTGATATAAAAACAGCAGACTATTATGATATATCTCAGATTTTGTTACTGAAAAAATAAGGTTACAACTGACAATATAATGTCAATTCTGAAAGAGTAAAACTACTTTGTGAATATTAAATGCTTTCATTTTTTTTATTTTACAGTTATCATCAAACCAGAGGAAAAGGAAAGCACTAAAAACAATATATAGAGAGAAATAAAAATTAAAAAAAAAAACTAAAATGAAAAGGCAAAAGGCAAAAGATGAAAAAAATTATAAAAGATGGAAAACAAAACCACCATCCATTTCAGGCATGATCGAGAGATGACGTTGTGGAAGACAGCGAATTGAGAAACTTTAGAGAAGAGTAGTCAAAACTTATAGGCAGTATATGGCGTTTCCCATATATCTTTATATATATGTATATATGGTAGGGTTAGTAGTTTCTTGGGGTACAATGCAACCCATCAATTAAATTCGGAAAAGTAATTAGATGCTACCCTTTTTACTATAAATTTATACAAAATTTTCTTATCTATATATAGCAAGAAAATTTTCTTATCTATATATATATAAGCAAATATAATAAATTTTCAAAAACTTTCAAAGTTTTATTTCGGCCTTCTCATCCAAAGTTGGCTTTATCTTTCCTACATGGCAAGGTCTCTAACCTCATTTGCCCTTTTTCTAATTCCTAATTATTTATTATATAAATAAATAAAACTATGGAAAGATAAATAAATTTTTTTTTTATCCAATCTATTTCAATATTACAATCAAATAAGTATTGACATATATAAGATAATATTACTTTTTAATAATATCTTTTAAAAACTAAATAATTGATTGACTATTAAAATAAAAACAAACAAACAAATATTATCTTTAGGATTGAGTATTCAAAGTTTAAATGATAAAAGTTATTCTAGATAAAACAAAATCAGATAATTATCATTTTAATATATTAGATAAGTATTAGCTTCTTTATATATATGTATGTATATATATAATGTATTATCTTAATTTATGTCTCTCCACCCGAACTTTCCACAAATATATCAACTCGAGAAAAAACAAAAATTGTAAAATTTTTGAACTTCGGTGACTAAAACTTTCTTCTTCTCCTATCAGGTATACAATTAATCTAAAAAAAACTAAATGTGACAAATCTCTTAGGAAAAAAGGATGGCTTCCAAGCGAGGAGGATGGATTCCAGTGGTGAAGCAAAGAGGAAAGAAAGAAGCAGGGAGGTCAGTGGACAGTGCAGTAGTCTTCACGATGTTTGTGGATAATCTACCTAGCTCAATGGATCCCAAAGGCTTGTTTAATCTTTTCGGGAAGTTTGGAGTTGTAAAAGATATCTTCATTCCGCAAAAGCGTAGAAGAAACACCAACACAAGATTTGGATTCGTAAGATATAGCTGTGAAGTAGCAGCAAATGTAGCTGTGCAAAAAGCTCATGGTCAATGGGTGGATGATAAAAAGTTATTCGTGAAATTTGCAGCATTCGAAAAAAACAGAGAGTAGGGGAAGTTCTATTCTCAAAAACCACAACAACCACATCCCAGAGTGGAGGTTCGGAGAGGCTCATATCATTTCACAAACAAAAAGACATTTGCAGATGTGGTAAGAGGCATTCAGGTAATCGACAGAGACTCTCTTATAGTTAAGGCAGAGGAGTATGGTAATGGGTGGCTCTACGACAGTCTTTTAGTTCGTCTAAAAGTCAGATATGTTAACATTAGTCTGAAGTTAGAACTTAATGAAAGAGGAATAGATAGGTTTGAAGCCAGAAAAGGAGGAGGACGTGATGTGGTGCTATCTTTCAAGTCCAATGAGGAGATGGAATCAAAAATGAAGGCCATCAAAGATATTATCGAAGATTGGTGTGAAGACATCATCTAATGGAGGCCAGAGCTAGCTTTGGCACATGAGAGACTAGTATGGATTAGCTGTTATGGCATTCCACTACATTTATGGAATATGTCCAATCTAATTAAGATTGGTAGCATATGGGGTGAAGTTATTGAAGGTGCTGAATGCATGCATCAGTCTTTCGATTGTGGTAAACTTAGGATAATTACCAAGTGTATGGAACCTATTAACAAGGTTATCAACCTGGAGACTAAGCACTCCTCTCATCCAGTGAGAGTCTGGAAGACCAGGTTGTAGTAGCAAAAACAATCAATCAGTGTTGCAGGTGTATGAAACATCTAGATGAAATGAAGGAACATAGCCCAGATGAGGAAGACGAGGATCATGACTCTAACAGAGTTGGTAAGCCACTGCAGAACCTCATCGATGAGTCAACTCAACCCATAGGAGGTAGGTCAGCTTAGGGTTCTAAGCAATACAAAATTGAGGCCAGAAGAATGTCGACATGTGGGGATGGTAGTGTATTAGGGGCGGACAATGGGTCACAATGGAAGAGTGATACGGAAGTGGCAGAGTCATGTAGCATGGTAGGCAAGGAGCTTGAGACAGAAGCATGCAAGGATCTGGAGGCAGGTAGCAGTGCATTTAATGCCTCACAGCCAGCTGATCAAGGCAATGATGGGCAAGTCTTCACGCCTGGTTTTATGAGGAGTTTGAGTGGCTCAAGTCTAAATAAGCCTGGGCTGAATTTGGAAGTGGTCTTGGGCCGCAATAATTTGAATCATGAGTTGGGTGGGCTGACTGAAGTTCAGCGTGGGCCTTTGCTATATGATGCTCATGTAAATGAAGGAGTTGTTGGTGCTGGGCTTGGGCTTAGAGAGTCCAGTGTTTCTCAGTCACAGGATGACCACTCAAAGATCATATCCGTAGCATTAAAAAGCAAAGGTAAGGCAAAAGCAAAAGGGAAAGAAAAGATCAGCTATCTTAGGCCAAAAAAGGGTTTCTTTGGTCTAGAAAAAGAGCGGGTTCGAAGGGTGCCTCTTCCAGCAAATCAGTCCCAAAAAGATCTTTGCTTAGAGCAGCTGTAGCTGAAGCCTCACTGTTAGCGTCCATTGGCAGTAGAGGAGATGGTGACAGAAGAATCTTGGATAAGGCACAAGCTTTTTCACAGATGGGAAAATTGTTGGGTGTGGAAATGAATGGTCAGGAAGCTGAAGTTCTAAAAAAGATTGTCGAACTTGAAGTTAAAGATATAGGTCGGATGGACAGGGGTGAAGGTGCAGTAGCCTAATCTGTATCCATTATAGGAGGCTCATAGGTGTTTCTTTAAGTACCATGAAGATCTTATCTTGGAACATTAGAGGAATAGGTAGACAGGAAAAGAAGGGGAAGATAAGGAAAATTTTGAAGGATAGAAATGTTGCTGTAGCTTTACTTCAGGAAACCAAAAAATCTGCACTAGTAGAAAAGGAAGTGCCAGCAATGTGGGCAAGAAACAATATGGAATTTTTGGCTATGGATTCTGAAGGCCTAGCTGGGGGACTTCTCTGCATATGGGATCCAGAGGTATTTCAACTTAAGGAATGTTGTGGCAATAGAAGATTCATTTTGCTCTCAGGTACTCTATTTTCTTCTTTTAATTGTGTTATTCTTAATATTTATGCACCAAATGAAGTGGGTAATAAGGGAAAGCTGTGGGATCACTTGATAAAGCTCAAGAGGGAGTTTCCCAACCCATGGTGTTTATGCGAAGATTTTAATGAAATAAAAAGCATAGGTGAAAGAAAAGGCTGCATTATAAGAGATAAAGGAATGAGGGAGTTCATTGATTTTATTGACAAATGTGAAGTGCAGGATCTGCCTTTACTTGGCAGAAAATATACCTGGTGTAACTCACTAGCAGGAGAAAAGTTGAGTAGAATAGATAGGGTGTTAGTGGATCCTAAATGGTTGGAGGTGTTCAATTTAAAACTCTAGGGTCTCCCAAGGCTCATTTCTGATCATTGCCCTTTGTTGCTAATGGAAGATGATCGAGACTGGGGTTCCAAGCCGTTTAGAATCATTAATGCTTGGAGTCTACACCCAAGTTTTCCAGCTTTTGTGGAGAGGATATGGAAAGAGACTGAAATTGAAGGCTGGGCTGGGTTTGTACTTCAAAAGAAGCTTAAAATATTGAAGGTAGAATTAAAGAAGTGGCATAAAGAGGTATTTGGGTGTGTAAATATACAATTAAAGGAAGCAGAAGAGGAATTGCATTGTCTGGATTTATCTGCGGAGTCTAGAGGCCTAGATAATTCAGAGAAAGCCAGAAGAGGAGCAGTCAGAAACCAAGTATGGAGGTTAAGCAGAATGATTGAGTGGTTGTGGTTACAAAAATCAAGGCTCAATTGGAATTTGAAAGGGGATAGAAATACTAGATTCTTTCATGTGGTGGCCAAGAGTAGGCAAAGTAGAAATGAGATCTCTTCAATCTCTGTGGGGAATGTGCTATATGAAGACCCTGCTCAGGTTAGGCAAGTAGTCTTTGATCACTTCAGTAAACAATACACAGAGGATTAGAGATGTAGACCAAGCTAGGTGGTCAATTTAAATCAGTTCTTGACTGCCCTGGATTTGAAAGATTGGAAGCAGTATTTTCAGAGGAAGAAATCAGGGCTGTTGTGAAGGAATGTGATGGCAATAAGGCCCCTGGGCCAGATGGCTTTAACTTGTCTTATTTTCAAAAATTTTGGAAAATATTGAAATCTGACCTATTGCAGTTCTTTAAGGACTTTCATAGGAATGGTAAGTTGGTTTTGGGACTCAATAGCTCTTTTATTTCACTAATTCCTAAGGTTGAAAATCCTGTTGGGCTTGGTGACTATAGACCTATAAGCCTTGTTGGTTCGGTATATAAAGTCTTAGCAAAAGTTCTGTCAAGCAGACTAAAAGAAGTGCTTTCTCACATCATCAGTGATGCATAATCAGCTTTCATTGGAGGTAGAAACATCTTGGATGGTATTTTAATTGCTAATGAAATAGTGGCTGGTTGGAGAAAAACCAAAAGGAGGGGAGTGATTATCAAGCTTGATTTTGAAAAGGCCTTTGATTCTATAAATTGGTGCTACTTATCATCTATGCTTTTGAATTTTGGGTTTGGAGCAAAATGAATTAGTTGGATTAAAGAATGTGTTACCTCTGCCAAACTCTCTATGTTAGTTAATGGTTCACCAACGGAGGAGTTTTCCCCTCAAAAAGGTTTAAGGCAAGGTGACCCTCTATCTCCATTTTTGTTCAACATAGCAGCTGAGGGCCTCAATATACTTATGTCAAGAGCACAACAGCATGGCCTAATTAAAAGGGTGAAGGTGGGTTCGAGTGGAGTGTTGCTAACACATCTACAATTTGCGGATGATTCCATTTTGTTCTGTGAATCTGAGAAAATGGAGGTGTGCAATATTAAGAGGGTCTTAAGGTGTTTTGAATTGATCTCTGGTCTGAAAATAAACTATCATAAGAGTCAGGTGTGTGGGGTTAATGTTCCCGAGGAATCTTTATCCAGATTTGCAACAAAACTACATTGCAAATCCAAGGCATTTCCTTTGAAGTATTTGGGGTTGCCTTTGGGAGCTAACCCAAATAAGAAGGCAACTTGGAAGCCTGTTCTCGATAAAGTCAGAAGCAGACTTGCAGGATAAAAAAGGAAGCTGCTATCATTCTTAGGGAGGCTCACTCTTCTAAAATCTATGTCCTCTGCGCTGCCTCTGTTCTATCTATCTATATTTAAAATGCCTGTAGGGGTAGCTAGAGAACTTGAGAAGCTGCATGCTACTTTCCTTTGGGGAGGGTCAGAGTCAAGAAAACCAATTCACCTGGTTAAATGGGATGAATTAACAAAGAATGTGAAGCATGGGGGGTTTAGGCATTAGGAGAGTTAGGTTGGTTAATGATTGTATGTTATTAAAATGGTGGTGGAGATTTGGCACAGAGAAAGATGCTTTGTGGAGAAAGATTATCTGCAACAAGTATAATCTGGATGAAAAAAGCTGGTCCCCCTCTTCTACCCCTAGCAGCAGGTTCTCTTGTGTTTGGAAAGGTATTATCTCCATACCGGAGAAGAGGAATAGTCTGATGGTGTTCTATTATAATAATGTTCAAATCAAGGTAGGGAATGGTATAAGAACCAATTTCTAGAAAGACAAATGGTACATCAATTATTGCTTGAAAGATGAATTTCCAATTCTCTATAGATTGGTGATGGAGAAGGAGGCAACCCTGAGATCAATGTATGTCAAGAGGGTAGATTCAGGGGATTGGAACTTTCAATTTAGAAGAAGGTTGTATGAGTGGGAAGAGAGTGAAATATGTAGGCTCAAAGTGCTCCTAGTCTCTGCAACTGATCCATGTAATGATCTGGAGGACAATATAGTCTGGTTGGCTGAAGGATCTGGTATATATTATGTCTCCTCTGTCTATAAAAATGAAATTGACTCCCTTAGCCCCTCTCTTGTTACTTGTATGTTCGTCTGGAACACATTTGCCCCTCCAAAGGTTCAATTTTTCTGTTGGCTAGCATGGAAAAACAGAGTCAAGTCAGCTAAGTTTCTACAGAAAATTGGAGTGATTCAAGCTAATGTTCCTGTTCTCTGTGTTTTCTGTAAAGCTGAGGCTGAATCTTCTAGTCATGTCTTGCTGCATTGCCACTTTGCATGGAAGGTTTGGGCTGCTATGATGGATTGGTGGGAGTTGTAGGGGGCTCTTCCAGGTTTAGTCGAAGCTGTACTTCATTGGTGGGATTGTGTGAATTTGAACAGAAAAGAAAAATTGATATGGAAAGTCATTCCCTTGGCTGTTCTATGGTCTCTGTGGAAGCTTAGAAATGAGTGCATCTTCGAATCTGCTACGCCTCAGTTGGTGGACTTGTGTGAGTTGATTAAAATCAGAGTTGCACTGTGGATGAAACAAAGATTCAAGGATTTTCATTTCACTGTACAAGACTTCTTGACCAATCTCAGGCAAATAAGATGGAGTTTGGGGAGTAGATCTGCTCTGGGCTACTGACATTGATCTGCTCTGTTCTGGGTTGCTGTTGCTACTGGTATGGAGTTTGGTGTGTACATCTATTATGGGCTGCTTGCATCTGTTATGGGATGGTTTTGTTCTGATATGGAGTCTGCTGCTGATCATTGCTGGTATGGTGTTCGAGGCTGCTGGTATGGTGTTTGGAGAGTACAACTGTTTTATGCTTTCTTTTGGGTTGGTGTCTGTAGACGTCCCCCGAACGCCCCGGGAGGGTTAGGTCCCGTTCTGTTCATGTTGGGGTCACTACAGTTAAAGGACTCACATGTCACGGTTCTTAATCCTGAACCAAAGAGTCCAAATCCGGCAAATCGTTTTGAAAACAGATTTTTTGAAAGAAGTGCCAAACATGGACTGCTTTGCCAGATAACAGAGTCGCCACCTAAATATTTTTTTTAATGGGAAATTTAGGAAACCCTGACTCGGTGCCAAAGGCCACGTGTCCGTCATCACCAAAGTTGGCTCGGGAACTTGGGTACGATTGGGGAAGGTCACATCGTGAGCACCCCCGCTCGCCCGATCAAAAACCGGCCTCTACTAACCATGATATCTGTTTTTTGAAAACATTGTATGCTCTTATTCCGGTTATTAGCCTAGGTTACTATGTGATGCTCGCAGCAAACAAGTATAGACTGGGCCGTCTGAATTGGAACAAAACATTTCATGTTTGTTTGTTTGAAAATGGTGTGAAGGTGCTACCCGCAGGTAGGCTAAAATGCGGATTTGCCACCCTCGGGTGGGCTTAGAAAACATGATTTTGCCACTGTCTAGTGGGCTAAAAACAAACAGTCAATGTATTGTCCCAATTCAGATAACTCAACCTCCACCCACAGGCATTCAAGGCAGATATATCACATAAGCACATAGCCTCATGGTAAGCATGCTATCATGGCAACACTCACACGCATGCAAGGATGCTAAAGCATAAAACTCACCTAGTACTCCAAGCCAAAACAGGAACCGATTAGAAATCATGCATGGATCCTAAGTATACAGAATGCCTAATGCAACACATGCAAAATGCAACTATAGCAGGCTCGGCTATTCTAAACATGGCATATGGAATGCTACAACTAACACGTATTCAATTTGGAATTGAAATACAAATGCAGTTTGTATGATGCGCCGAGCCCGGTGCGTGCAAAACAGATGAATGATGCAACATGCTATCATACTGTATGCTAATTGAAATATGCCCTATATTTAACCATCGTAAGCGGATAAATAAAAGGGAGAGAAAGAAATGGGGGTTGGAAGACATACACCGCACACACCCACACTTATTACAATTATGCCCTCGCGCAGAGGGTCCGAATAAATAATAATACAGTCCGACATAATACAGTCCGAAATAATACAGATTTCTAAATGATTAACAAATTAAAGAAGAAAGCGGTAAACTGGCTTGCAAGCCAGGGGCTGCCTCGCTTCTGATGAATGATGTATGCCGGATGCCTTTTGGAAATCCACTGGGATGCCCAATTTAGCCTCTGTTTGCAACGTTTCTCGAAATACGCGCCAGACTCCGAAAAGTTGTTGATTCCTCATTTTGCTGCAACAGAGAGCAGGAAAAGGGCATAGCAATGCATTTCACAAATATATGCATACCTCGAACCTCGTGCCATCAATTACGCATCTCGATGCATGATGGCCGAGGGTCAGATTGCACAACTCAATATAGGATGAATGCAGATGAATGCTACAACAAAACCTAACCATCATGGGTAATCCGGAGTGTCGGGGACTGGGAATCGAGACCCGTTCCGTGAAACGTGCCTCGTTTCCCGTGCCCGGGCTAACTCCTATCCCGAACACGATGCAATATGCATGATATGTATGAAATGCAGCTAATATACAATTCTAGCATGCACAATGCTATGAAAATGAGATGAAAATGAGACGCCTCGAAAAGCATGCACGCGGGCACGCAAACCGAGGCGATGATGTAAAATGCAAATCGGATAAGACCGAAGTGCTTCGAAATGCGTGCACACGGGCACGCACACCGAGGCAATGATATGAAGAGAAAATCAGATAAAACTGAAGTGCCTCGAAATGTGTGCCCATAGGCACGCACATCGAGGCGATGATAAAATGAGAAAATCGAATAAAACCGAAGTGCCTCGAAATGCGTGCCCACAGGCACGCACATCGAGGCGATGATATGAAGTGGAAATCGGATAAAACCGAAGTGCCTCGAAATGTGTGCCCACAGGCACGCACATCGAGGCGATGATATGAAGTGGAAATCGGATAAAACCGAAGTGCCTCGAAATGTGTGCCCACAGGCACGCACATCGAGGCGATGACAAAATGGAATGAAATGGCATACGGAATGCTACGATGGGCTTATACCAACATGGGAGAGCCTCAGCTCACTCCCATAGGAGGCCATCGGATAAGAATGAAGTGCCTCGAAATACGTGCACACGGGCACGCAAACCGAGGCAATGATAAAATGAGACTGAAATGCAAATTGGGCTTATACTAACATGAGTGGACCTCAGCCACACTCACATCAGATGCCGTCGCGTAAAACAGAGGTGCCTCGAAGTGCGTACCCACAGGCACGCAAACCGAGGCATGGCCCGAAGGCACGAAATAGCACGGGAAATGATATGCAAGCATGCAAACCAAATTTCAGCACCTAAATGAAGGTGAAAACAGTTCCGAAATGATACGAAATGACAACCAATGCATGAAATCATCCCGAAATGTGATTTTAAGTACCCGAAATGGCCTATAGCCATACTAAACATGCACAACATGATCATGACATGCAAACCAGTAGCAAGGCAGCCCCAAATATGGCATTTTTTCAGTAACAAACAAAGCTAAATAACAACCACAAGCATGGCAAAAATAGCTTGCAAAAACGGGGAAAAAGAGAGGAATTACAAAGCAAGTAGTATATACAATGCTCAAACCAGAAAATACAGTTCTACAAAATTGAAGAGGGGCCAAAAACATGCATATTTACAGTAGATTAGATCCTCCAATTCAGTATGTAGATATGCTTAAAATAGCATGCAAAAATGAGCCAATAAAGGGCTACAACATGAGGTACCATAAGAAATCACCAAACAACTTTGAACCCTTAACAAAAAATGAAGAATGAGTTATTCTAAGACACTTTCTAAGCCTGATGAAGGCTCAAATCAGTAGCTAAGCAAGCCTAACAAAGCATGCAATTTACGGAAAATATGGAGGATACAACATGAGGTACCAAAACCAGTCATCAAATGGCCTAAGGCCCTTAACAAAACATGAAGAATAGACAAAAATAAGGCTCTGTCTAGGCCTGATTAAGGCTTAAATCCGAAGCATGGTGAGCTTAACAAAGCATGCAAAACAGAAGTAGAACATGAATTCAAAACAAGTGATATGTAGAGCAAGAAAACCAGGTTGAGCCCTTCTTCAATGTTGAAGAGGGGCTCAAAATAAGCACAATCACAGTATTTTGCATGCTCCAACTCAGATCACAAATAGACCAAAACAATCATGCAATTTTACGGTAAAATGGAAGCATTTCAAAGGAAGTGCATGACAGAGAAGTCAAACATGGCCGAGCCCTTCTTCAATGTTGAAGAGGGGCTCAAAATAAGCCCACTCACAGTATATAGTATGCTCGAAATCAGATCACTCAAAAGCCAAACAAAGCATGCAAATTAATGGCCTAAAGAGTGGTATTGAAAGAGGTATATCATGGAGGCCTCAAACCAATTTTATCCCTTCTACAATGTTGTAGAGGGACCTAAAATAAACTCAATCTCAGTTAATTTCATGCTCCAAAAATAAATGCATATAGGCTAAAAGTAGCATGCAAGTTTACGGTAAAATGGAGGAATTTCAAAGGAAGTGCATGCAGAAGCCACCAAACATGGTTGAGCCCTTCTTCAATATTGAAGAGGGGCTCAAAATAAGCCCACTCACAGTTAATTTCATGCTCTAAAACAGATCACTCATAATCCAAACAAAGCATGCAAAATATTGGCATATAAGAGGATATTGAAGGAAGACCAAGATAGAGGGCTCAAACAGGGTTGAGCCCTTAAACAAACATCAAGAATAGCTCAAAAGAGGACCACTTTCAGTAGTGGTCAGAGCTCAAAACAGTGAGCAAAGAGGGTAAAGAATTGAAGGAAAATTATGCTAGAAAAAGGGAACTAGCAACTTACCCTTGAAGATCCAACTTTTGCTTCCTCTTGCCTTGATGAAAGTTGCTTCTAAGCCTCTGAGGAACCCTTCCTTGCTGCTGGAATGGAGGTGGTGAGGGTGGAGCTTGGAGTTGATGAAGTAATGGCCCAGAGACTTGAAGAACTTTGAGGGTTTTGGAGAGAAAAATGGAGGTTTTGGAAGATGAAGTCTTGAGGTCAAATGTTGTAACCTTAGCAAAGGAGGAGGCAAGCCCTTCAAATAGGGAAGAAAAGGTGTAAAAGGGGAGGGAATTGCATCCAAGCATTCCCTCCCAAAATATCCCCCGGATGCCCAGGGATATTTTGAAAAATATCCGGACAGCTGGAAAGGGCTGGAAAGCAGAAAGCTGGCCGGCCAGGTAGGTTTCTGGGAGGTGGCCGGCCGGCCACCCCACCTGGTCGGCCAGCCACTCACCCTGGCCGGCCGGCCATGCCCAAAAAATGAAGTCACAAATTGCTGGCCGACCACCATGCAATGGTGTCCTCCCAGATGTGTAGAACAAGGCCCCAAGGTCGGAATCTGGCAACTCTGAAGCAAGAGTCACAACATAGGACTCGAAGGAGAGGCTCAAAAATGAAACTAACAATTTCTGGCCGACCACCAACTTTTAGGGTCCTCCCAGATGTGTAGAACAAGGTTCCAAGGTCGGAAATTGGCAACACTGAAGCAGGAGCCACAACATAGAGCTTGAAGGAGGGGCTCAAAAATGAAACTTGAATGGCTGGCCGACCATGCTCTTTTAGGGTCCTCCCATGTGCCCTCATCACAAATATGTAGCTTTGGTTGGAAGAAAATGGGCCTAGGGTATTCAACATTAGCCCGGAAGTGAGCAAAACGGGCGCCGGAGGAGCGAAACTGGTTATCTGGGATAATTGCTGGCCTCCTACCCTCCAGTGATCTTCCTAATGCTGAAACAGAGGTACCTTCCAAAATTGAACAAAAACTAATGAGAAATGAACGCTCGGGGCCCAAACCGCGCAGTTCGGGGTCCCGAAAATGGGCTGTAGGCACCGGAAGTGGTGTTCAGCAGCGAAGTGGGTATCTGAGACCCCAGGGTTTCTTGGTATGACAAAACAGAGGCACACGCCAAAAACCGGAGAAAACCGATGCGAAATGAATGCTCGGGGGCCAAACCGCGAGGTTCGAGGCCCGAAAACCGGCTATAAGCACCGAAAGTGGCATACGGCCACGAAGTGGGCATCAGGGGCCCCAGGGTGCCTTGTTATGACAAAACAGAGGTACCTGCCAAAAACCGGAGAAATCGGAGATGGTTGGGCGGTCCCGAACCGAGGCACACGGCCTAACGGCTCCGAAAACCGGGAACCGGGCTCCGAAATGAGCAAAATGGCCTACGGCCACGAAAAGTAGCGCACGGCCACCGAGAGATAGTCTACAGGACTACTCCCTTCCCTCAGGAAAGAAAACAGAGAAAACCGAGTCTGGTTCGCAAACCGAGACAAGGCACAGAAGAGGATTCGAAAGTCCGGAGGCAGGGCGCACGGCCGCGACTCTGAGACTTCTGAATGAGCACAGTATGCAACATCACCGAGCGCTCAATCGGTAACGTCTGAGTCTTAAGGTCGGTCAAAAATGGGGTGTCTACAGTTGCCCCTCTTTGACAGAACTCGGAAGTCAAGAAGTGACGGGAGTGAATGTCAAAGCCCAGAGACGACCCATTTTTGACAAGGCCGAAGACTTAGACAATCATACAAGATGAACAGAGATGTGCCCGCAGGCGTGCCCGCAGGCAAGGGGCAAAATGCAAAGTGACATGCACAGAGTCGGGTGATCATGCAAGTGCAGCAAGCTGTAATGAAGCAAGTATTGACAAATAGATGCAACAGTTTTAAGCAAGAATGCAAAGCAACGACTACATTTCATGCAGTTAGGAATGCGGAGAATCATTCGATTCTCGTCGCGTCTCACACGGAGAAGATACGATACCTGCGCGATTCGTCTGGGCGCACCAGCTTCGAATGAACCGTACATACAATATCGTGCCTGCAAAAGAAGGAAATTCAACAAGAACAGTATGCCAACAACATATATTCAACGTGATCCCTGGAATTCTGAAAGTCTGACACACACAGCGTCGGCGGGTGAACGCATCGCAATGCGAGAAAAGATAATGCGTGACAACACATGCTCAAGCATAGAGGCATGGTACATCAAGAAATCATGCATGACAATGCAAAATGTTGATTAGAATGCAAGTTATAAGCACAACAATGCAAAACGAGCATAAATCAGGGGGTTTGTCGGCTGCGAAATAATGAGCAAGAAAACGCGCACTTCGGCGACGGCAACTCAATCACGGCCTCGGTTTCACTTCCCGGAGAAGTTACAACATGTTCAAAAAGGATACACCTTGATTTTGATGAATAATGATGAGACACATATCAGAAATTGTAGCTAAAGTTCCAACGGAGCAATTTCGCGCCAGAAAGTGCACTTTTCTTGAACTTTTTCAGGTCCCGGGAACTCCAAAATTCCTCAAAATTTGCAGAGAGGTAGGGGAGGGGGTGTGGAGCATGGTCGGCCAGGTCATGGCCCTAGGAGAGGCTGTCGGCCAGGGGGAAAAAGTGAATGGCCGGCCAGCCAGAGAAAGGGGCCGGCCGGCCACCTGGCAAAAAGAGGGGCATTTTGGTCATTTTGAGGATTTCTATATATATGCTTGCCCATTGCCTCCGAAATCACACCCCCAAGTGTGGAATTCTCTCTTCTTGCTCTCTAAGCCATTTTCTTGCTCAGATCTGCATTTTATACGCGCCCCTCGGCCTCCCACGCAAGTTGTTTCTGCGAAATCCTTCAGATTTAAGCACTTTGAGCCTACTAAAATTTGATTTCGGAGCTTCTCTTCTCGTTTTCACCACTTGAGGTAAGTTTGTCTCAATATTTGGAATATTTTCCCGGGAGTTGACTTTTGTTGACTTTTTATTTCCCGAGAGTTGACTTTTGTTGACTTTTTCCAATTTTGGCTCATTTTTGCTCATTTTTGCTCCTTTTTGCAGATTTTTCGAAATGGCCGGCAATTTCCCCCACGGCGGAGGTTTCCCTGGTGCCGGAGACGATTTTGACATTATGGCACTCCCCCCGAGGGTCCGGCCTTTCTTCCCCGATCGATACGCTCCAGCGGTACATAGGCTTCCGCGAGCCGTTTTCCGTCATTTCACCGATTTCAACGATCGGGCACCCGGGGATCTTCTTCTGCGAGAGCCAGAGCAGCACCTCTCCCACGGGGCACGAGAGGTATTTTACTTCACCCCCTGTAATTTTCCGTGCACTTTGTAGCTTTGCCATGCTTAAACACACAGTTGTAGCTTATGACATAGTACTTTGTTTGCACTCGGAACACGTGACTTAAACACTTGAATTGTCGAACACTCGGCTCACATTGACCACGAGTAGAACACACAGTCCCAAACTCTGATTTTCTGAACACACAGTCCAAGTTGATGATGAACACACAGCCCACACTGATTAGGATTAAACACACGGCCCAAAACATAGATTTACTAAACACGCAGCCCAGATTTGAAGTGAACACACAGCCCACTGATTAAGAGTAGAACACACAGTCCCAAACTCTGATTTACTGAACGCACAGTCCAGATAGAAATAAAGTGAACACGCAGCCCACTGATTAGGATTAGAACACACAGTCCCAAACTCTGATTTACTGAACGCACAGCCCAGATAGAAATAAAGTGAACACGCAGCCCACTGATTAGGATTAGAACACACAGTCCCAAAACTCTGATTCACTGAACACACAGCCCAGATTTGAAATGAACACACAGCCCACTGATTAAGAGTAGAACACACAGTCCTAAAACTCTGATTCACTGAACACACAGCCCAGATTTGAAATGAACACACAGCCCACTGATTAAGAGTAGAACACACAGTCCTAAAACACCAAATTACTGAACACGCAGCCCAGATTTTAGGTGAACACGCAGCCCACTGATTAATGATTTGAACACGCAGCCCAAAACACCAAATTACTGAACACGCAGCCCAGATTTTAGGTGAACACGCAGCCCACTGATTAATGATTTGAACACGCAGCCCAAAACACCAAATTACTGAACACGCAGCCCAGATTTTAGGTGAACACGCAGCCCACTGATTAATGATTTGAACACGCAGCCCACTCACTTCATTTGCACACAGCTCATTCACTTCATTTGCTGATATATGCATTCATTCTAAATGCAGGTTGGCTCTCGCACTGTGCGAGGATACGGCTCCACTGCCGCGAGGGAGTGGTATGCTGAGCTTCCGGAAACTGTCCGGGACTTGGTTGATTTTGCAGGATTCGGACCATTCTGCAGAGGGTTATCTCATTGTCTTATCAGTAGGACATTGTTTGCCGCTCTGGCGGAGAGATGGTGGGACACCACCAATTCTTTCCATTTCTCTGCCACCGGAGATATGACTATGACCCCACTGGACTTCGCTGTACTCACCGGCCTAGACGTAGGCGGTGGACCCATTCCCTACGACGAGGATATGAGTGAGTGGGAGGCTGCTTGGATTTATCTATTGGGGGCTCGCCCACCCGTAGACAGAGGTACCGGGAGAGTCCGGTATACTTGGTTCTCTTCTCATTTCCGGCGGCCACAGATGGAGCCTGAGTCTCCCGAGGAGGTCGAGCAGTATACCCGTGGTTTCCTCATGTTCCTCTTTGGCACCACTCTGTTTGCCGATAGAGGGAACATGGTCGGATTGTATCTACTGAGTGCTCTGGTAGACCTATCACAGGTCGTTCAGTATGATTGGGGCGGCGCTGGCCTGGCTACCCTTTATTGTTACATGAGCGCAGTCTCTCGTGGGCGGGGGGACTTACTCGGCGGCTACTGGAGAGCCTGGGAGGTACATTCTGTCCTCTTGATTTGCATTTTGCTCCTCATTACTTGTTCATTGCACACACGGCGCACTTTGCATTCTGTATTCTGCCTTTAGCACTTTACATTCACATCCCGCACTGCTTTTCTCAGCTATGGGTATATGCATATTTCCCCACATTAGCCCCGGAGATGGAGGTGGCAGGACCTCCTATGACCCCGTTTTCATTGATGTTTGAGGGCGAACACCTGTCGAGGCCTCGAGAGACTCTCTTCTCTCTGCGACAGTATTTCGACACTGTGAGGGCGACAGAGGTATTTCAGAACTCTCAGTCCTTTTCATTTTCATCTTTGATCTGCTTTGCATATTCCTGATTTCTGATTGATTTGTATCCTGGTTATCCGCAGATTACCTAGCAGCCCTGGGCAGTCTTTGATGATGTGCAAAATCAGTACCCCGGAGGGTCGAGTGGTTCCCAGTATAGGTTCCTGCTCGAAGGACCAGTCGGTAGGGCCTAGTTTTTGGGGGAGCGCTTTCAGCGTCAAGTGTGGGGGTATAATTCTCAGGACCCCCCTGCTGTGCCTCCACCCACTATGCGGACTGCCGACAGGCTATCTGCCGAGGAGGTCATTAGGGATATGCAGGGCACTGATGCTTTGTTATATTTCGTTGAGGGGGACTACGCCACCTATCGCCGCATATATCTGATGTCCCCTTTGACGGGAGTGCGGGCTCCGCCACTGAGGCCCACTGGCGCAGCATCTTCGAGTCGCGCCCGTGCTGCAGATATCCCTTCTTCCAGTAGGGCTGGCGCTTCTAGGGGGAGAGGCAGTTCTATCCCTCCGATCCCTCCGTCCCCTTATTATCCCGGATGGCCAGATATGCCGACCGAGTTGATGAGTTGGCAGTATGGGACTACTTCTCCGACTCTGATCCCTATAGAGCCTCCGGCGCCCGGTCACAGATATGTCAGTGATCCTGACTCACCACCGGCATGTTCCACCATTTTCCATTTATCACACAGACATTTTGGCAGTTGCTTATTTATTGATGACTTGAGCTTATATCTGCAGCCACCTCGGGAGTACACGGATCAGGTGCTCGAGATGGTGGCCTCACTTGAGGGGATGGTCCTGCGTAGAGAGGCACAGATGTCCATCATGGGCTTCCAGGTACCCTACATCTCTCTTGCATTTATCATATTTCTGTTAACATGCTGGTTTCGAGCATTCTGCTGCACTGATAGGCTGTGTAGAACACATCTGGCACACACCCTACTCACATATTGTACTTGCACCTGCTTTTCATTTTTGAACTGATGTATTGCACTTTCCATTTTCAGATGCCTCCCGTATATGCGCAGCCACGGGGCGGGCCATCAGGGCAATCTCAGAGAGGTCGAGGTGCTAGACCTGCCCGAGGTGTAGGGACTCGAGGAGCTGGGCCATCCAGGCCTTACCGAGGAGCTCGAGGAGCAGGGTCGTCTCGCAGACGCCGGGGGCACCATTGTCGAGGATGAGGAGGAGGAGGTTGCAGACCGAGTGTCAGAGACATCTCCTGGGGAGGGAGGCTCCGGTCTTGGTTCTGGGAGTGGAGGCGAGGCCGAGGGGGATCCGGAGGACGACAGCTCTGATTCGGATGGTGATGATGGTGCAGAGGTCATCCCACAGAAGAGGATGAGAGGGCCTCCTCCTTCCCGTTCCCGAGGATACTGATGCTATTTCCTGCTTTATTTTACTTTTTAGCTAGTAGTTTGTAGCACTTTGCACATTATTAGGCAGTTTTATATTCTGTAAAACTTTGTACCTTTATTGTTGTAAAACATGATGGAATGAAACAGCTTTTGAAAAGATGTTTGTATTTGAAAATCTCAGCATCGCAACGCACAAAATGGAATTGAATGGAAATGTGCTTTGTATATTCACCGGGTCAGGCAATGAACCGACGCAACAAATTAAAACAAACCGACTCACTAAGAAATAACAGAATCTTAGCAAGTTTACAACTCGATAAGCAAAGTACAACAATGTTAACGACTCGATAAAACAAGACTTAACCAAAATTGCGTAAACAAAAGGGTAATAACTCAAAACACAAAATGCGACAGCTCGACAAAACTTACAACTCGATAAGCAAAACAACAACTCGATAAGCAAAAATACAACAAAGCGTACTTCGGACGGACGATCTGGATAATGGAATGTACCCGATACTGAGAGAAACGGAGGTCTTTGACATCCCCAATGCCTAGAAATGCCTCAAACTCCATTCCGGAGGGCAAAACAGGACCGATGCAGGGCCGAACACATTTTACATTTGGAGATTGGAGGGTGGCCGGCCGGCCATGTTTTGAATCAAAGGTGGCCGGCCTACTAGAATAGGTGGCCGGCCGGCCACCTCCCCCACAACCTTCAGAATTTTGACAAGTGTCCCTTGAATAGTGTTTTGCCCCTCTATAAAAGCCCCATCCTTGGAACTTATTCATTTCATCACCTTTCTCACAAAAATGGAGGCATTCCTTGTAGAAAATCTCACATCTTGGATTTCCTCTTTAAATGGCTCGGAGAAGTTGAACTTCCGGGGTTTTGGCTTGAATGCACTATTCACGCTGCGCCGGACTCCGCTACATCTTCCTTTCCTCTATGCCGCGGCAAGATTTTGGAACCCGGTGACGCATGTTTTCAGCTTTGGAGGGCAAGAGGTATGTCCTACTTTTGAAGATTTTCAAGCCTTGATGGAATCCGAGCGAGGCGAGGAAATCTTGCCC